>CALNXJ010000005.1:9005000-9050000 GCA_942486045.1 Pocillopora meandrina | reverse complement strand
TACTTTTTTTACGAAGGCTTCTAGCGTGTCAGGGTACTTATGAACTATCTGGAGAAGTCTTGGAAACTTTTGACGGGCTTCTTCCGAACTGTAGCACATGGATTTCAGCATATAACGTGCAACAATACCAGGAAAGAGCTAAAGATAAATTGAAGGATTAGAACCAACATTAATATGCGGCAATAACTGATATGACTCAAATAAACTTTGCCTAGGTACTATTCAATATTACCTTTGTGTCGACTTCTACTTGTGCATCAGTATCTGTAAAGTGACAGGAACAACATATATACGTGACAAAAACTTGTGAAATGTCTCATTAAGAGAATTTTGGGCTCACTTACCAGAAAGGATGAAACGAAACCTCTCGTGAGAGAGAACTTGGAAAAAGACTATGATTTACAAGTACGCCGGAAAACATGTACAGCTATTCAGGAAGTGGTTTTAATTTCGTCATACCTGGCCTGTAAGGGACATCGTTACCAAATTAAAGCCCACCTTAAGGTCGTAGATAGTCCTTAGTCTTTTTTGTCTTTAAAAAGTGGATGTTGTCATACAGGGAGGTTCCTCATGAAGGAAAAGCAACATTTACCTTCTTTTTTCCTAAGGCAATTATCACAGAAATTGACCATTGCCATCATGGCGTCCACAGTACCACTACAAGAAATGGAGATAACACAACGTATAAGGTTACAGTTGTTTAAAGATAACTATGTTTGTGAACCCAGGCGTTTCTTCCTTCTACACTGTCTCTACTGGATGGGTTCTGAAATACTGCGAAGGTTTCTTAAGGAACTCGTAAAACGCCATGAAGTTCCCTAGAGTGCAAAACGAGCATTGTTTTCCTCGTGACCTCTAAAACAGAAACACTGACAACATCACTCTAGTAGCGCACTTCTTCGCCTTTACCAATTCCTGCAAAGAAGTCCTTCAGGGACACAAACCGCCTCGGAGACAAGTGGGGCTTGGCATGGCTCCACAAACCTTACCGAAGCCTGGAGCTGACAAGATAAGTTGTAAGTAAATAAGTGTAAACAATCAATAGGGTGGGTAACAAAATCCCTGTAGCGTAATCATCCCTCACTTAAATTTGGAATAGCAAAACTTACACAGTTATGTTTTCTAACTGTATAGAGGCTGTACAACTTGCCTAGTCCGCTTCATCTTCTTTGTGCCAAACGAACATCAATAGCACTGACAATAAATTACTTAAAAATTGAGAATTTGTTCTCCAGGGAACTGAAAAGGCACTCAGCATCAAGAAAACCAGCAAACCTCGTTTGAGTCGTTTTGCATTTTCCTTCAGCATTCTTTGCAGCCTTGATGGCAGACTGAAGCGATACAAAGGATCGTGTCATCAGATCACTTACGACCTGTCAAGAGAAATCAATGTTACTTAGGTGAGTACGTGTAGCTCCGTAATTGTTTTGAATTTACAGATTAAAGAAATGTCATCGGGTGCAAGGTTGATCAGTTACCTTTTTTTGTGAGTCAGTTTCGTCAATTCTACAAAGTTTTACCATGGCATTCTTCGCTTGACTCTCCAAGGAAGCTATTACTACTCCCCCTCAACAAATGAAAAACATTAGGAAGAAGAATAGTCAGCAAACATGTTCAAAAGAAATTTAAGGCTTCATGGCGAAAAAATTGTCATCTATATCGGGCCTAACAAGCACTTACTGAATCTGCCTTGTTACACACGAACCGGCCAAAAGAAATGTGCCGCTGTGATACCAGATAATTTAGGTTATTTGCATATATTTCATTTTCGATTTTATTGTACACAGCCAATTTTTGTTTCTTTTTGTTTTAAGTAGATCCAATTTAGCTTCTCAGGCCCTTCAGTTAAGAAAAAAAAGTTACATAAACTAATATAAAGTGTCAAGGTACCATCTAACATTGCTTTGCACAAGATATCAAATGTCTTGCTCCTAAGGATGTGATGCTGAATTCCCCTCAATGGTTCACTTTCTAATATTTCACTGGCACTGAATTTGTCTATAAAATATCAAAATGAGATGTGAATGAATGTCTCCTCCTGACTAAGGCTGCATAGAAACTTAGTAACTTTACAAGTTTCAAGCAAGAATTTTACCTAATTGTCCCGCAACTAACAGAGCAGTTTCCACAGCCCCAACGGCTGTCAGTGTTTGTATTTTTCTGAAATTTACTTCAGCATAAGTGTGGGACCAACTGAAGTTTAGGTTTTCATTTCCCTGAAAGAAAATACAAGTAAAAATTGAAGGCATGTATTACCGAGATGCAGTTTATATATGCAAGAATGCCAATTCTGAATATTAAAACGCAGCGGTGCGTTTTCAGCACTTTAATATACAAACATATGATATCATATGAAAAAGTGGACGTATGATATTCGATTTAAAAAATATCATGAGTTCTTCCATCAGTATGAAATACCTGAGGAATCTTGTTGAGTGCCTCCTTGAGACATCTGTGTGCCACTGTATAATTTCCCTGCAAAAATAGTGCAAACATTTGTTGAAAGGAGTTGAATTGACTGTCCTGGTATCATAGCTTACAACGGCACTTGGAAATCAGACAAAATTTTTACCAAAATCGTTGTCCATGCAACATAATTTTTCACTTCAACAAGCCGCGTAAATCTAAGCTGGTTTGCATTTGTGTGATAATCGCAGCAGTAAAATGAGTCACAGCGACCCGATGCCGTTCGTTGCTGTCGCTTAGTATCCCTCGGCTTAAGTCTGCGATTGAAAAACCTCGCTTACTTCCTATCTATTGTTTGAAGAGCAATGACGACAACAATTTGTAAACTGTGCATCATCAAACCCTTTATTGTATACCTGCTCTTTAGCAGCGTTTGCCATGCGCAGCTTTAGCTCGACTTCTTGCTGTAAAAATTTGTCTTTTATATCATCTAAACAAATTCCAGACCTAGGACAAAACAAAACAACAAATGTGTTTTAAAAGATTGAAAAAAAAGGGAGAAACCAGTTAACCACAATGTTTAATACGCAAGGAAAAAGTTAAAGTACGGATTTGAAGGCTACATTGGTGTATCTGATTTTACGAAAAATACCTAGTGGATTGGGGAAAATATCATCAAATAAATAAATGAATAAAATACCCGCGAACACGCACACACGCTCAAACAAACAGGACATAAAAAAAATAAAAAAAAATTAAAAAAAAACAAAGGAGAAGCCATGCCATTCGAATTGGAATGGAAAATATAAACAACTTATGAACAATGACTACCAATGTCAATTTTGATTACCTTTCTTCCGCTCCCACTGCCTCAAATTTCTGCAAGAATTTATACATGAATAGAACTCTGAAAGCACAAGGAAAGAAGACTCTGATAAGGAAAAACTGAACTATTAGTGATCCGCCTTTTCGTCACATAGATCCTTTAATGTAAAAATGTTATCGGGTACCACAGAAACGTCTTGATTGGTGGTCCTTTGCATTCTATAGCCTATTTAGATCGAAAATTAGAAATTCAAAGGAGCCATTCACCTGTTCGTAACAACATCTTCCCAGACACCAATTGGATGGAGTCTTGGATGAGGCAACCTCGAAGACCACTTATTCAGCAACGACAACACCGGCATAGCACTTGAAAAATTATCTGAAAGTGGGTAGAAACCATGTAATTTCCATTTCCGCAATCAACATGTACGTATACAAAAATGAATTGCACTGCGTTTTAAAAACATTAGAAGATAACCTCACCTCCCCAAAATTGTCTTCAAATAACAAAAACAATTAGACTACGCATGCTGCTTATTTAAAACTGATTGTTTGTTACCAAATTAGCCGGTCATATCTGACGTAACAAAATCTCACTCCTATTTTGCTTATATCTGCGATCTGTTTGAATTATTAGGAGTTAATGGAGGCATTTTTGACTAAAATAATGATTTTATACAGTAACTCCACCGACAGCTGTTTGTAATTCACCCTTTACGGTTTTGCGTGTGTGGTCACAAAGTGACGGCAGCCATTGTTGAATTTTTTGCACACTTGAAGACGAGGTGCGGAATCTCAAAACCGCGGTGGGTAGTTAATTGTGTTATATACCTTTCAATGGCTCATATGAAAATGATATGGTTTCTACAGAACAGTCTCCTTTAAACAATTCAAATTGTCAAGCTTTCAAAGCGATACATATCCGGTTACCTTAGCAGTTCACACCTTGAAAACGATGTTGCATGCAAGGATTGCCGAGGTTGGTGAGACTTTGTTGTCGCAGTGAAAAGGGGGGCAATAGATCAACAAATAGTGAGAGGAGTTGAATCTTTTTGTTGGCCTAGTTCTTCTCTCTCTCTCTCTCTCTCTCTCTCTCTCTCTCTCTCTCTCTCTCTCTTTCGGTTAAACATTCTACAAATTTAATACGTCTTCCTTAAGTTAAGCTTCATTGGAGAAGCTATTGACGTCACCATAATTATTTTATGACTTACCTTCTTCTACAATGAATTCAAGGAACTCTTGCATTTCTGTAATTTTCTGCAACGATTGCAGTTTGACGGAGCAACTTTTACGAAGATTAGAGTCAAGTCCTGCCCAGTCCTGTCGTGAGAAAATTTTTAATAGTATTTACCAATGACGAGCATGTGCCACATTTAAAACAGAAAAGTTAATTTGCGCCCTCCCATACACTCTTATATATCTTACGCAGTTGGATATTGTCAGGCAGCTAAATGCAATCCTTTCGAGTGCACAGATCCAGACGTAAAAGACGCATAACCTCCCTTGCTGAAACCCGAAGACTCAGATAAAGTTTAAAGGGTCAGTGAGATCAAAGTTGAGTGAAGACACCACTACAAGTAAATATAAGCCCTTGACCACTCTACATGCCACCGAAAATTTTGGAAGGGACGAATGGCACCAATCGAAAAACGACTCTGTTTGTTACTATAAAATTTTGGTAAGAAGAGAAAATACACCCTTAATTGAAAAAGAAAACTTTCTTTGACACATCCAAATTATGATAATGGACCGCCTTCACAGGCGCAAAAAAATTAAATATGCGCCGCAGCGCTTATGCAAGTAAATACGGTACGGTATGGCACATGCAAAACAGACATTATTTCAAGACAGCTACAAATTGAAATCAAAACCACAGTTGTCGAAGTTCTGTATCTTTCAGCAGGTAGCAGAGCACATATGACGAAACAATAAAAACAAAACACAAACAACTAGACAGAAAACATTCAAAATAATCCAGAGGACAAAAACAATCGCTTTTCAGTACCGCAGAATTATTCGAAGTTTTGCCTCTTCATAGCTTACTTCTACACTCCACTTTTCAATGTTGTGTTGTTCAGTCACCTTGGACCAGTACTGGACACGAGAATTTGGACCAGTTTTGAACAGTTGGTTTACTGCCTCTACTAGTTCCACTGAGAGTGTTGGAAAGCATACCAGAGAAAGGTTACAACTGTTCAATTGTCGAGTGTGAGCATTTCGATTCTCGAAGTTCACTTTGTTGAAATTAACTGTGTTACAATCTATTTGTAATTTAAATACAGTTTTATTACGTCTGTTGCCAACATATTTACAGCTCTTTGTTCCGCATTTGTGTAAGTCATGGGAACCGCTTAACTGAAGAAGCAAATCGAAATTCAGCCAACGGTAAGTTTCTGTACATTTGCACTCTGATACATCACGCTATTTCAACCAATTACATAGCGTATTATATCGACTTTTATCATGCATAATATGGACATTTGTACCATGTTCATGTAACACGACGGTCATGGTTACATACTTGCCAACTGATCTCTTACTGCACTTGCTGTGATCGACAAATACATACGACAAGTAAAACAAGCGTAACTAAAGGCAAAATAACTTACACTGAGAAAGCTCTGTTCACAGAGAGCAGCATAGTAAGATGCCCTGTCGCAGTCATCTTGGAGAATGTACATCAGAGCTAGGCTATCACTGTGACGACTCTGGAAAAAAGAAGTAAGGTTTGGTAATTGAAATAATAATAAGCTGATATTATGGAGTTTATCTAACTTGATGAACATTTCATTCTTCAATCTCTACTTCTTACTTGCAACAGAGCTGCCCTCTCACTCGTTTTCATCGCTTTGGTTAAAAATTCATTCACCGTCATATCACCAGATCCTTGGCACTGTAGCTTCAGTTTACTTGTTATCAGATATGGAAGGTAATTCTCCTGTAAAGCAGGGGGAACTGCGTTGAAAATGACGATATGTGCAGAGGCAGACAGCAGGTACACAAACGATACATTTCTTGGCGCTGTAATCTTATGATAATTCCGCAGAGCGCAATGATGACTTCAACGTCTACGGAATTTTTTGCATGGCTTCTTTAGAGTTTGAGTATATTTTTCTAACACTCCGTTCTCACGCTGACAAAAATGCCAATTTAAAGAAAAAACATTAAATTAAAGTAACTCCAAAACAACTTCACCTGATAAAAGGTGTCACTCCAAACTTTGTCAAGATCTGGTGGGTTTTTATCGTCTATGCTCTCGACAGAACACTTCTCCAATTCCTTCCATTTAGTGAGCTCAGCGAGACACTACAAAAATGATTTTGAATGAGTAGTATTTCAATTCATTTACAAGCAGGTTTTTCAGTAACAAAGTTTATGCCATAAAGATCTGAAATAGCTCACTCATGATAAGTGTGGAACCTGAGCTTTGTACGGGTTAAAACGTGTACAAAGCACCATTAGTTTGGAAAACGGTGCGCCGATTTCTGAATTGTCCGGCAACAGGTTAATAAATTTGATTCATACGTCCTCTATGACTCAGTAAAACAGAGGCCGTTATCAGCAAAAACCGTGTATAAAAGGACACAAAAACTGCGAGAACGCTGCAGGTTTCCAGATAAAAACGAAGCAATGAAATGGGTTGATCAACAAATAAATAATTGTCCACCTGTCAACGCATCAAAAACCAACACTGCATGTATCACAGACACAAATATCATAAATACGACACCGTGTCAGCCGTATATGTTACTATTCCTGTTTGCAAAATCGTACGCCCAGTTCACACGTGCAACGCAAACAGAAACGTAAGTGCAAATACAGATGTGTCGAAAGCACAAGGAAGGAGAGATACACAGGTGCAGACAAGTGTTTCCATAATGGTGAATAACGTTTTTGTCTTCGCACGTGATTCCTTAAATACTAGGGAGTGGCATGGCTACTTCAGTTAACCAAGACTTTCCGTAAGTTTGTCTTTGAAATCGGTTCAATTCCCCACTTATAGTATAGAATACTTCCTAACCTTTTTTAGCCAATTTCTCGTCGGATTCAACCATCGTAGACGCCATATTGGTTTCAACTTAATCTGCAGAGGTATTTTCACCCTGCGATGTCCTTTGTGTTCGCGCATGTGTTGGGGAATTTCAAACTGCTTATCTCCTCTGTCTACTTTTGAATTTACATTCGCGCCTCACATGTGAACCTGTCTGTGCGCGTTTTCTGTTGTGAGATTTTCAGTTGTGAACTTGTCAACTGCCTCTTGAAAGAGGGATTATACCAATTCTTTTTTTCACTGAAATTTTTATGTAGGAGCTTAAAAAAAATTATATCACCATTTTGGGCGCGACAGCACTCTACTAGTACTCCACCATCCTACACACACACACACACTATTCGTCTATATTCTCACAACAACTTTGGTGTTTCAAGACTAACGAAGTTACAGTTCTTGCTTCTTCATTTGTTAAAGTTCGCAAACATAAAACAATACGCACGTAACATACCTGTAATCTGGAAACATCCCACAAATCTTCTTCTTCCTGCCTCAGTTCCTCCTTTATCCAAACATCGTCAGTTCCAATGGCCTGTCCAAGAAATAGTCAAGACGTTTGAGGTTTGACTGTAAATATGTGAAAATGATATATGTGAACTGCGGATTAAGAAATGATTATGAAAGCGATCTTTGCTTACCTCATTGTAAAGTTTGAGAGCCTGGGAATAATCACCTCGTGCCTCGGCCTCCATAGCTTTTCTTGTAATATCCTTGGTGCCAATGTGTCCAGCAAAAATACCTCGCAATACGTCATAGTCGCCTATAGACCGGTACAACCTACAAGCATACATTATTCTCAATTAAAGTACATATAACAGGCCAGTACAAATTATCACAGAGATAGGAATCTCATATAAATATGAGAACCTGTAGGCCTCAAGAATAAGGTATGCATATTACAAATAAAAAAACCTATTCTGGTTACCTTATCAAATTAAGAAGCTTCACTATACAGGTCACTATACAGGCTAACTGACACACATATATAAAATAATTAACCATGACACTTACTTGGAAAGTTCAATCCAACACGTTGTTACCTCTGAGGGCGGGGCAACAGAGATCTTTGCTCTTTTATTGAGGCTCTGACCTTTATCTTCAATCTCCAATAGCTGTTTCTCAAGAAGCATAATACCTGCAGAGCGCATTTCGTTACTCTAACCAGAAACGGAATTATTCAATCCAAAGACAAACAAACGTATAATGGGTAGAATAGGCGAATGAAGAGAGCATGGAATATCATTGTTTTCATTTTATAATTTCATCTTTTTTGTGACTAAACACAAGTAACAATGAAATATTATTTACCAATAGGTTGCTGTAGGCTTGTCAAACATGCTGTGCTCACAGAAGCTGATTCCACAGAGCTAAGTTTACATTCATGAAAACATATATCCTTCCAAATATGAAAATAAAAACAACAACAAGAAAAACAGCAAAACAACTTCAATAACACAGATCAAGGAAACTTTTTAATAGAATTTAGGAACGCTTTAACATTTACTCCTCTGAGGAAGGTATCAGTGCTTTTCATCTCTTAAAACACACTTTAAAGATTAAGGCGACTTCTCTTCCAATGGTGATAGGACTAGCTTGTAAACTGTCTCTTCCAGGTACTCATTACATTGCTTTTTTCCCTATCATTACACATGCAACCTGTTCGTAAACAATCGGGTGTTCCACTAGTCCAACGATGCAACACACGACATTCTTCAGAAACAAAAACACTTTCTTCAGGTAACAGAATGTCCCAATCTTGGTAATCCTGAAAAAGGATATCAATCGAAGGAAAAATACTAAAACAGTGCACGACTGCATTTTTCCACATGGTCTTACTGAGCACGCGGACTTATTCTAAGCTGCAGGCATATTTAGTAAATGTACTAAGGGTACTTACTGCTCTTCTGGAATAAACAAACCTGGATACTTGAGATAAATGGAGGGAAGAACTGTGTTGAGGAGGACAACATGTGATTCATAGCAGACTTGAGATCTGATGTAACGCAGGCTGCCTCCCTCTCTGGTAGTTTTTCATCAATCTTTGAAAACACCCCTCGAAACAGAGCGCTGAACAATTGTTTAGCAAAAGTATTGTCACACTGGAAAAGGTACAAACAGAAATGTAACTGATGACGTTGTTCACTAAAAAAGCCACAATAGTGTTAAGGGTCAATTGTCATAATTTTGCTGACCCCTAAAGTTTCGAAATACCACACACGAATAAACATCTTTCGAAAGCCATAGAAATTCCTCTAGAAATTTCAGTCAAAGGAAAGAAGGATACGAAGAGCCCCTAAGTCGGCTTATTCTAGACTACTAATCAAAGTTTTCATATTAAGTTTTTCTCTCTTTCACTTAAAACCTAGCTGTAGATTCCTTTTAACTAGTCACGACCCTGTATGAAAGTTAACTTTCAAATCAGTATCAGTTCTGACCTGTGCCAAAGCTTGCAAAGGAGCAATAAGCTCTGAAAATTTAATCTGAATGTCTGGCAAGTCTCCACTACGGTATTTCCTATACATCACAATAGCACCTTCACGAGCAGCTTTCTGCCTTTCAATGGCTTGCTAAAACAAGAAAACACAACAAAAGATAGTCACCTACACTATATCGATTTTCCTGTTACAAAGGGTATTGATTTGACTTAAATATAGATGTGACCCAGTATTTTGGTGCATTGTAGTAACTAAGAGTGTGCTTTTGGAAAAAATATCAAAGACGCGTATTTTCTTATTCAAAACGTCCCGTTTAACGTACACTCGAATCAAATAAGGAAAAAAGAACTAACCATCAAAAATAGGCAAATTAATGGAAAATTTTGTGTAAATATGAATTACCCTCTTCGGTTCCTTGACAGATCATACTAGATATGTCGTTGGGTACAGCAATTGAAATTACATAATTTGAGCAAGTATACACTGAAATCTTCCCTTCAATATACCTCTCGGATTTTATTCCTTTTTATGGCTTGTTTTGCAAAGAAATTACTCGTTTGGGATTGGTCCTTAAGGAAACGCCTTTTCAGTTTAAGGATTTCCTTCTTCTCATTTGGGTCTGTGAAGGCAATACAAAACATTAAAAAATTAAACACAGTACTTTGCGCCTAGAATATTTTGATATTTTAGTTGCCATTCTGAAAATCGGTGCTTAACATCGATTTTTGTTCTCAACCACAGGAAGCGGAGAGGTGCTAATGACTTTAACAAATGACCGTACGGCCCAGTTTGAGCAATCCCATAGTAAACGATGGTGAAAGCTAACGTGTGTAGGGCCGGACGGGTTGACGTGGGCTGCTCCGACCCTGCACTTACACGGCTTTGTTGCAAAAAACTTATAGGAAAAAAAAAAAGTTAAAAGAAGTATCTTTTTCGATGAATGTTGTGTTTTACTATGTTGGCTCGCGTGCGCGGCTGTCTATTGCGTCCTATTTAGGTTGACACAAAAATTGTGAAATTTTCAATTTGCACTGGTGAGGTAAACGAAATTCGCTTCGGTTGACATGCTGCTAGCTGAGAGAATGTGAACAGCCATTATTGATTCAAGAACAACAATTATCTGGTTGTCCACGGCCACCGGACCAGACCACCCACGCAAGATTTATAACTTTTGAAACTTTATTTCACCAAAAGAGTGCTCTGCAAGAAATAAACATACAGAGCGGATAGGTCTCCAGCAGACGTCTATTGTACAGTGCATTTAGCTTTAAATAAAATCAAATACGAATTCTCTGCTCCCTCTGTCTCCACAACAGCTGCAAAATCTCCTGAAAATGAGAAGGACTTCGCATACACTGATGTGTTAGGAGAAATCGAACCGAAGAAGAAAGGGAATCTATGCGTGAAAAACATAATTCATTAAACTGGAGAAACTCGTGAAAGTTGAATATTCAGCCGTTTAAAAAGAACGCAGTCCTCAATCTTTTCGGCGAAATTATATCTTCATTATAATTTAAACTTTCTTCAACCGTTGTATCGTCTTAACCAATTTTATTTGACTGCGAAAGAATTGACATCATTTTCGATTATTACATACACGCGCACTAGGGAGGAGTTGGTAGAGATGTAATCATTGGCTAAATGGCTCTTTCAAACAGGACTCCCTTCCCCTAACTTAAAAAAAGCATCACTGCGAAAGGCTGACCTCGGAATTGCTGAGAAGAGTCCTGCGAACTTGAGCCCTGCGACAGTTTTTGACCACCGAAGTCACCTGGAACAGGCTTCAGCATCTTTCCACGTTTATGCGACTGCGAGGTACTAAAGAGTAGCAAGGACTGGGCCTGAGTTGAAGCCAAGGCAAAAGACTGGGATGGATGTAGATTTGATTCCTTAAAAGAATAAGCCTGTAATTCACTGTTTTGATATATAATGTAATTCCTTGGCAATTATAAAGAGGACAGATAATTGTAGCTGGTTATTTGGCGTATGTTAAAGTCGAATTGTTCATTGTATTACACCATAAGGGTTTCACTTGAAGGTCTTCCTACTACAAATTCTACCATTAAAGCTGGCACTCAGGACTTCTTTAAGAAAAAAACAATACACACAACAAACCTGGGATGGATTAAGCCAATCGAAGGCTTGTGATCTTCCTTGATCCTGAGTTGGTGTAAACTGTATATTTTGTGTTGCCCTTAATCCAGGAAGACCATCGACTGACATGGATTCTTGTGTCGGAGTCATTGCAGAGCCACAAGAACCTTGCGTTGCTGCAAATAAGGGTGTCATTGCCAGATATCTCTTTTGCCAGGAATAGTTTATTTGGTACTCCTATGAGAAAACCCTAAATAGTTAAGTGAAAATGGTTATTTCGTTTTTCACATAGAACATCATGGGCACTACAGGATTATCTCACCTCAAACCTACACTCAGACAGTGGCTGTTCAAACATCAAGCAACCATAATCTGGGCTAAGAGACGTCAGATGTAGAATAAGGTTTGTGGTGTAGCTCAGATACTGTGTGGGAGAGACAAAGGTTTTTTAGTCATACACAACAGAGAAAGAAATTAATGAAAAACATGAACACGAGCTCTTACTAGTCATAGTTAAGACCTTTCTAGATTATGTGCTCCTGATCAAGATTAATACTTCAAAATGAGGTGCAACGAAAACCACTTCATAAAAGGAATGAGAGATTATGCTTGCAACTACTTAATAACTACAATCCCTTCTCCCCTATAACAGTTGTGTTATCTACATTCTTAAGATACTTTGAAGGTGATACCGACTGTCATACAAAATATGTCCCACTTTATTTTCTGTTTAGATTGCCGGATTCACTTTAGGCTGTTAAGTTTAGGCTTTAAGTCCTCATTCGAAATTAACTGTTGGTAATTCACCAGTAAATAAGATACTTAAACCTGAATCTCAGAAGTAGTTGAGTACAAAGCTCGTAGCACTTCTACCAAACGTTCCAGCGTCGTTCCTGGAAGTCGAGCCTCGTCACTCCAAAAGTTGCGCAATTTTAGCCTGGAAGCAGAGGAAATAGTTTGCCTTTCATGTAACTGTTCCTGAGCACAAAAATGTAAAAAACTCTTGTGCACTGAATAACTCACTGGAGATCTCTGTTATCATCTGCAAGACCCTGAAGTAGGTGATCTTTGGCAACGGCCAAAATGTCTGCCGATCCCTCTTCAGCTTGGAATGCTTCGTCAACTCTACATCATTTGATTAAGAAATGAAGACGACTAACAATAAAATTACTGGCAAAGACCTTATGGTGTTATACTGTCGCAAGTCAGTCCAATATCTATCTCATGAGCCCACGTTCCATATCTAAATGACTCCCTTTCTTACCTCAGTTTAAAATGCAAAGGGTGAATAGACAGCAAATTATGGAGTACATATCAATTACGACTGATTCTTGAACTATGAACTATATTTCTGGAAATTACACAAAAATGTGCTGACAACATGTAACGCACTATCATTCAAATCCGATTAACCCTTATCGAGGAAAAACCTCCGTTTAATTGATTATCAAATGAAATCTATACTACCCCCTTTACAACAATCATAATAGGTATCATTTTACAGTAGAGCACCGGCCCGTCGAGCGAAGAACTTTCACTTGAAGTTCGGTATCATTCGCGTCAACAATAAGCTTTGCAATCGGCAAGGATGATTTCGTCATATGGTGACCTTAGTGCCACTGAACAATCTTATTTTCTTCTTTGTCCATCATGTGATTGCCAATAATACGTAATTATTTAAAAGTTTTCCTTTCTAGCTACAACTCAATCCTACAGCGAAACGGAACATTTAGTATTGACTGAAATCTGGTAAGAAAAACCCCGGCAGAACTTAGTCAAAGCTTGCTGAGGCCCTAATTATCAATCTGTTTGAAATACTTTGGCAATACATTTCGCTTTCGTTTTAAATCCTCCTTTTTATATGCCACAAGGGAAGTTTCTCTAAAAGTATCACTTTTCTATAATTAATAGGTACCTTAAACTAAATTGGGGAATCCAGATTTGCCTTCAGAGATTATTCCAAGAAGCAAATTCATACATAGAAATCTGGGGTGAAATGGATATTAAATTCTTACAATCTAATTTATTGCTGCACCTTTGTTCCACAAACCTGTAAGAATCGTAAATCCAGATGAATATGTCATACATCAGATCTCTACACAACAAGTTCGGATGAGAGACAAACGAGCTTACTGAAGGGAAAATTAACTTAAGTTCTGGAATCGTCAGCTTCCTTAAGAGATGTTTAATTATCCTCAAAACAGCAATCTGAATTCCGTCATCCCTATAAGAGAATATTAAAGTTAAAGAAAATTACATTACATCAACACTACTTGGTGACAGAGAGAAAAGCGTCAAATCATATTCCTTTGCCAGATAAACAAGTGACATTATCTAAAATGAAAAAACACTTAAATAGATCCGGCGTACTTTTACTTCCAAATAGACATTTGACCTACCTCAATCAACAAAAAAATTTCTGTTTACTGCGCAAAATTGTTTGGTAAATCGACAAGGAGACTTATAAAAAAATTCCCACGCGAGTCTGCTGGTATACCCCCACCCCCTCCAACTTAAAAAACCTGTCCTCAGACCACTACTTAAGTAACCCTACTTGATCACAGTGACTACAAGAACTTCGACCGGAATACTTTATCTCCGAAAATAGTGCTGTAAAGTAAGAGCTGTTGTAAACCGATTCACTATGTACATCGACGATTCAACTAACTATAAAAGTACTAAGGCTGCTCTCCCATCTGCTTTTGCAACTGCTGATCAAATAATTTCAATTTCAAGACTATCAAAGTGTCATCCCATACTTATGGTTGGTAAGGTACTCATATTTAGCCGACCGATCCGGTGGTTTTTCTCGTGTTCAGAGTTAAGGCAAGAAATCCCTGCGGGATCTGATACAATAACGTCTCTCTATTCTCTACTCGGAGACATACAAAAAGCATAGTCTCAGAGAAACGAAAAAATTGGAAAGCTATTTCAATGTGCCACATTTACCAGTCAACAGGCGAGCTGGCGATGAGTTGAAAGATTACAGCTACATTGCAATATTCACTTAAAAGCTAAAAGGACCGAGGCAGCATTACCTTTGAGACAACATTTCTTTCAAGCCTCTTTCCTTAAGCTCTGTGAACAACTTGGGGATGTGCTCCACTCTTGAACAAAGAATCTCGAGGCAGTATGTCTTGAAATCACCATGAACAGAAGGTAGTGTAAACAAAATCTGATTCACAAATCTGGAGGAAACAAACAGTCACGAAATAATAAAGAGCATCATAGCAGCGAGTTAACAAATAACGCTTGTTATTAAACCCATTCGAAGAATTCAATATGTACATGTAGCAACAAGTAGCTTTAAGTCACATATCAACCTAACAATCAAATAAAAATCAGATTCAGAGTGTGGAATTAGCAGGAATGTAATGACAATTAAGACACACAAAACAATCTACTGTCTCAGAGAAGACTCGGAAAATACATACTTATAGTTGGAGCAAAAGCATGTTTACAGGCAACCAGCCACTCGACTGAAAATAGTAATGACTTTTAAGAGTTGGATAATTCAACAGTTTCTTAGAATGTTCCATGGTCTAGAAGGAGTTCTGCTCGTCGTATGTAAATAAAGGGAATATTTTTACTGAAATTCAACAAAATATTATTTCCGATATACGGTGATGTGACAAAAGTGATCAGAGTAGTTTATGTTTCGTCATTCTTTCGTGGTTTCATTCTTCGCTCAGGATTTAATTTTTTACGTTTAGTTTTTTGCTTTAATTTTTGTGAAATTCCTCTTACTCCTGAGGGGGCTGAAGGACAATAAAACCTGAGTGAGAAAATAAAGAAGGTAAAACATGTGCCATGAATAGAATAGACACAAAAAATAATAAACTGAAACCAGCGCGCATTTACCTGTCCACAATGGGTGGATAGTTTAATTGCAGTTTATGCACACAAATGATGAACTTGTCATGCTCAGGTTTGGCTGTATTAACTAAAGACAGAAGCTTCTGACTGACCATGTCATGCAGTGGACCATCAAATATCTAGAGGTTGATAAATCGAATATATTAGGCGTAAAAAGAGCAACAAACACATTCACAGAAGTCCCAGTTTTTTTTAGCTATTAACTTTTAGAATATGTTTTTAAAAAACAGATCATACCTTAGCTAATTTGATAAATATCACAATGGTGGTGTAAAATAATAACTTCTCATAAACTAGACACAGAAGCGTTGGTGAAATTGCAGTTTTTAGACCGCTGACTCGAGCCTAGTTTAGGGAGCCGTGCTTGCCCCACGAGTTCAATTTACGGCCAAGTCTTATTCAAACAACGAGTATGTGACTCCTCAAGCGGGTAAGAGCAGAGCTAAACAGCGTACTTGCAGCCAGCAAAATTTTACATTTAAAGCCCTCTTGATGAATTACTGAAACCCAGTGGAGACGCAAATTTGTAACTTTTTAAGAAAGCTACTATGTACCAGGCTTTTCATTACCTTTTTCACATTTGCTAACTGCATCATCAGCAGTCCAATCACTTCAGCTGCTGCAGCATGGACATCTTTGTATTTGAAAGTTAAGTTGTTGACGAGAATATTATAAAACCTGTTGAACATTGGCAATTGTTAACAGCAAATAATGAAGGAAAACTATCCTCTTCAAATAAATAAAATGCCCTACGTGGACCCGTTAAAATTATCCTCACAAAGATTATCCGAGGGCGTTTATCTGACTAAGTCCTCCCTTATTGAAGCATTTTCAATATCGTCAAACAAACCGGGAAAGAATTTCTCGGAGAATAAAGACTCCTCCTTTCAGTACATGTACCTCTTTCTTACAGGTTGGTTGGACACCTCGCCTTCTTTTAACTGATGAGATTAACGAGGACGAAAAAGCTGAGGTAGCATCGAACCTTACACATCTAAGGTTATACAATAGGTGTGTGGTAAAAGTACACTGCAAACATACACTAGATCTGAGACAGACGTTAAGAACTTCACCTGTCTTCATCAACTGTGGAGTCACTAGTAACAGGGAGTAAACCATTTGCAACAACTATTCCAAGTAACTGAATACCAACAGCATTGTCCTTTTTCACCGGGTCAGGATCAGAAAACGAGTGAAATATCACCCTTAAATAAAAAATTTAACAGTTCAAATTGGTCTGCAACTTAAAATAAAGAATGAAACAAACAAAGAAAAAAAAGTACCCCGAGCTACGAGACACCGTAGAATGGTACATGTACCAATTGTTCAGAAACTACTTGACTATACCAGTTATTGCTTCCCCTCTTGACAGTGGAACTAGTAAACCTGTAGACTATAGTACGTAACTGACACAAGCACCTTATTCATTATAGTAATAACTCACACTTGGGTTTTTCAAGCAACACATGTAATTTATAGATTAAGCCAAGCCTAAAAAGCGGACCTTTCAACAGTGTTTCCTTCGCATTTTTCATCAGTGACATTACGCCCGTATTGCCAGAAAAGGTCGTTTTGCTTGTAAGGATACATTGAAAATGATTTTCATATTCCTAATTCTTTAAAGATGAGCAGAATCGCAAAGCCTTAATAATACTGAACATTCATCGGTTTGGACACGTCAGAACTGCAATCATTTACTGCTAGATTACGACATTAAAAAGAGGCTACAAACCAATTTACTATGAATGCCTAAAGCATATAGAGCATACAAGCTTTCCTACGAAATTCAAGATTAACGTACTCTGTAGGCACATGAAGAATGCTCTTCCAGATTTCCACAACGCATTTCACTATTTCCAAGTTGTTCCTGAATAAAGCGCGATGCGTGTGTCGAGTTCTAGACATCAGAAACCCGAGAAGTCTGCTGGTGAGGTGACGATCACTGTCACTATCCTATGAAAATAATTTTTCTCGAGTCATCTTAATATTGAATCGTAAGAAATACATAAATACGTTTAATTTTCTCTGAAAAATTAACTTGACTAACCTCTGGTATTGCTGTCGTACTCCACGACAACAGAGTGACTACAAGATCCACAATGAAGTAATTGATGCCTTCTATACCTGCCGGTTCTGTCTCTTTCATTTGCAGGATTAGCTCCATTAAAGGATTAAGCCAGAACTTTGCATAGGCTTCAAATATCTTTAAAAAATTGTAATGGGAATGTCACAAGAGAGACTACGACACGCCCATAAAAACACTGTCAGTGATAACTGAAATCAATAAATGTTTTTTAGGTCACAAAGAGAAAACATTATCATTTTAAAGCTCGTCTAGAGTTTGTTTTAAGGGGTTCTCCGCTGATGCCATCGGTTACAAGTTTTTTGTGGCACCAAACAATTTTTCAAGACAATCCAATAAAGTTTTCACATGTCCTTACCTTATCATTGGATGAGGCCAGCTGTGGCCGGGTTAGGATAATTATCAGCCATAAAACGAACGTTCTCGTACAGGCTTTGAATGAGTGTAACTTTGTATCTCTTGGCAAGTGTGGTCTACGAATTACTCTCCTTTTTAAATGCGGGTATTTGTTTTATTTGCTTATGCAACGAAAGACAGTGGTACCATTATATGAACAGAGCTTTTAAAATGTTGAAAAGTTGAACATGTGAAATCTCTTAGACATATTCTGTTCTTATTAAAGTGTAGTGAGCACCCACCTGCTTTGTATGCAGCCTTTGACTTACATAACTTTGAAAAGGTTCTATAATGTGGCCTACTTAATTAGTATCAAGATCTACTTCCTGCCTAATACCTTGGCCTCATTAATAATAAGCTTGGCAATGAAGAGTCGAATGTTAAGGTGGGTACTTAATGATGTCATTTTCTTGTGTAATGGAGCCATCCATGCTGCCATATCTGTCGGAGGTACATCCTGTAAGTAAGTTCACGGATGAAATGACACATTTATAAGATAAAATCCGACGTCATAACACGGGTTATTTTTGTATTTCCAAATACTCATTTAAATAATTTGAAGAATAATCTTGGACCCAAACTTTTACAAAATATCACATATCTACACCTTCCTAGGTTAAGGTGGCTTCACAGTATTTCATTCCTTCCTTTCCCAATTATCCTTGAACGTGGTGCGATAATTCAATCGAAGAACAGAGAAAAGACAGCTACAACACTGTCGGTCGAAACACAAGTTTCAATTGCTGGTTCTTAATGAAGATTTTAAAAGCCGTGACTAATCAAATTCGTTTCTACATTCTCAAGGGAGGAGCTTACATCCGGGGAGACTTACGATCAGAAGTATTCTACAGGATGACGAGTCTTCAAGCGGGAACCGAATGGCTTCAGTTTGACACTTTACGACAAATGGGCGTACGGCACGAATTGCACCGCGTTCGCCCCCCTATCGAGTTCGCCCCCTATCGAGTTCGCCCCTACCTTATGCCGTGTTCGCCTCCACACTTTTCGAGTTCGACCCCATCAAGTCGAGTTCGCCCTTTGATTGAGTGATATCCAGATGAGTTGATTTGTGACGAAGGCACTAGCAGAATGTGCCAAATGTCACGTCAGCGATGACCATTTTGAATTTCGGCAATTGCTTGGAACCTGCTTGGGAACTGGGTTGACGGAATCAACTAAATACTCAGCGTAGGATCTGGGGTTACCAGAAATAACTGTATACACTGAACTTGTGATAAAGAGAACCACACTTAATTAAAACAACATTGCTTAACTTATTATTCAGACTGGAAAAAATGTAAAACAACCTCGGTTTATCTAACGAACACAAAATATGTTGATCGTAACAACCAGACTTGAGAAGATGCAAACCACGCTTTCATTGCGATAGCATTGCTTAAGTTGTCATACTTGTACCCGTTTAGCTTTATTTCTGAAATTAAGACTGAAGAATTTACGAAAGCACGATTTGATCACGCTTTTGATTATTTAAGACTTCTTAAGAGAATGCGTTGCACACTTCATTGGGTTTTCGGTCATGGCAACCAGACTTGAGAAGATGCAAATCACACTTCCATCGCGACAGCATTGCTTAAGTTGTTAGACTTGTATCTCGTTTAGCTTTATTTATAAAAATAAGACTGAAGAATTTTCGAAAGCACGATTTGATTACGCTTTTGATTATTTAAGACTTCTTAGAAGAATGCGTTGCACACTTCACTGTGTTTTCGGTCATAGCAACCAGACTTGAGAAGATGCAAACCACGCTTTCATCGAGACAGCATTGCTTAAGTTGTTAGACTTGTACCTCGTTTAGCTTTATTTATGAAATTAAGACTGAAGAATTTACGAAAGCACGATTTGATCACACTTTTGATTATTTAAGATTTCTTGAGAGAATGCGTTGCACACTTCATTGTGTTTTAAGGTCATAGCAACCAGATTTGAGAAAATGCAAACCAGGATCGCAAACCGCGCTTTCATCGCATTGTGTTAATCATAACAACCGGACTTGAAAAGATGCTCACCACACTTTTACCTTCCTGCTATGCCTTCTGAGCCTCCTGCATTTGATGAGTCGTCGCCAATGGAGCCTTCAGCCACAGACTCGGGACCAGCCAGCTTTGAGATCGAGATTGAGACCGTAGACGATTCCACAAAGCGGGGCCGAAACAAGCTGGTGGACAGCCGTGGTTACACGTACAACGTTAAAAGACGTCGAGGCGGAAACACTGATTGGCAGTGCACTGTTAGACCAAAGGTACCCACAGTTTTACATTCTTTTCTTTGATTAAAGTCTTGGGCCCCACGCCGCACAATCACCCAGGGCAAGTGGACGCAGGCTTAGCAGCCCGGATAATTGCAAAGACGAAAAAGGAGGCTGTCACGAATTTGTTTAAGCCGGCGTCTGCAATTGTTAACGAGGTGCTGATGGAGGAGCTGACAGATGATCCGTGCCCCAGTTTGCCAAAGCCAGTAAACCTCGCCAAAGCAGCTAACCACCTTCAGCAGCGATTGAGACCAGCAGATCCTGTAGACCTCGAGTTTGAATTGCAGTCCGAGCACATCCTTGAGAACTTTCTCTTAAGGTTAGGCATTTGTAAAAGAATTACCCTTGTAAAAAGTTCTTGCAAATATTTCATTTGTCTTTCATCATCAAATGTTTTTATCACGCGTTTATTGCACTATTTATTATATATTTCAAGCAGCTACATTAACACTCTGTTGTTTGATTTTACAGGTACGTGGGCGTCGTCACCTTCTCTTCGCCAGCCAGCAACAGCTAGAGGTGTTGTGCAGGGCCAAGGCCTGGTACATCGACGGTACCTTCAAACTTTGCCGAAAACTTTTCAGCCAGCTACTGACCATCAATGCGTTCGTGCATATTTACATATTGATATGCATTTTCCTCATTTTCTTCTCAGGGAAAAAGTCAGCTTCCCCTGTACATGCTGATCCAGCTGCTTCACGGAGAGACGACCCTCCAAGTCCGAATGGTTTCGGAGCACAAACTATGCAGACTTCAGCGACGAACCTACCGGCAGCTGCAAGCAAAGATCTTCAGCCCAACCCAACCCGATCGTTGAACGACCTTGTAGCCTTTCGTTTCGGTCAAATACAAAAACGGCTCCTGTAGGAGCCACCCAATCTATAAAGGTCATGACCAACGAAAGTTCTCTGTATTTCACTGTTTGACCACATTATTTCTTGTTTCCGGTCGCCCCAGCTCCCACGCACATATAAACTTTCAAAACGGCCGTCGGTCAATTAAAATTCAAACCTTGTCTTGGTTCTAACTTGTTTGCAATGTTCGATAGCAACTAATTTAGACATAACTCAATCTGGGGGCCAACTCGACTTGGTGGGGTCGAACTCGAAAAGTGTGAGGTCGAACACGGTATAAGGTAGGGGCGAACTCGAAGTGGCGAACTCGATAGGGGGCGAAAGCGGCGGATACCTACGGCTCATAGGTTGTAGCTACCTATGTGTGAATGAGTGTGATAGAACCAGTACATTTGCAGCTTTAACCCAAATAGGAGGTACCGCCGAAGTAACGAAACGGTAATTGAAAGAAGATTGTACGTAAATAGTTGCTTGTATCTTCAGAAAAAATATTGGGTACCCCTGTAAATTCAAGCTCAAATTAAACATACCTTAGGCTGATTGGGTGAAATTCTCTTGTCTACGAGGTGCTTCAACAAGGAACTCATTTTTGCCATACACTCGTGCCTGTTCAAATCATCCATCTCCAACGTATCCTCACTGACTTCACACCAGTCACCCTGAAATAGTGGAGACCAACTATTTTTCACTACAAGTTCAAGAATCATTCCGTCGCTATAGTGTGAAGAGATTGAGACATTTGTATTAAGCCAGATTTTGTGCCTTTGTAAGACATTTAACAATTATTCCATGGGCGTGTGTTGGATATGAGATGGCAAATAGCCACCGAGGGGCGTAACGTCGAGTTGTCTATGACCGATGTCTTAAGCAATTTAAGCAGCCGGAAGCCATTGTCATTTCCGACCACCAAAACTCCAAAGCAATTTACACAGCCCTAATTGAGTATTTGCACGAGATACAATAATTTATGGAAGACAAAGTATTCAAAATAATGTTTGCGTTCCAGCTTATCGACAAGCGGAAAGTTGTACAAATTTTGTTGTACTATTATGTTTAACAGGATTGTTCGACTTAATGAACAAAAAGAGATTTCCCTTCTTCTGTATCAACCACAAGACCCTCTCTCGCCTTGAATTAAATTTAAAAAGAAGACTTACCGTAGTGGACGTAACGTTTTAAGATTGGGGAATGTCGCTTGAGTGATATTCTCGGATATCACCCAGTTTTAACAGTGTTTCTTTATTTGAAATCTCAATAGTAAGTGAAATCTTAGTAATACGACTAGCAAACAGTTAAGGTATTGGCTGTAACTTAAAATACAGGTAGGAATATTGATGAGAATATAATGGTTATGAAGAAATCTCAACAATGACATTAGCTGTTAACTTTAAGGTCTGATTATTTAAACAAAGTTTATCCCTCGCCGTTTCGTATGCGGTTTTGTTAAACTGTCAAAGCTTTTTAGGCTTCAATTTATGAACATTACTACCAAAGTATGACAGAATGTAGTGCAAGCGGTCTCTAAAGTAACCTAAACTGCTCTACGTTTCAATTAAAAAAACTATGTCTACTCAACCGTCTGCTCTGCAGTTGAACTGCTCCCATTTGACTTGTACAAAGCTTGCCTCACTCCAGTTGCGGATAGAGCCTGAATGAAAAAGGCGCGAGAAATAAATTAAGAATTTGTTCATGTTTAGCGTGCGTATATCGAGTTATGGATGCATGAGGGAAGTTTGGAGAGCGCGAAAAATGCGTAAGAGCATCTCTAGCTTTTTGAGTGTTCTCCAAACTTCCCAAGTGTATCCATAACTCGATATACACACAGCTAAAAGCATGAGCAAATTCTTTGATGACAGAGTGACAACAAGGATCTGCGCGAAGAAGCCTGTTATTGTGATAGAGTGCAAAATTCTCACAACGCACAAAAAAAGTAAACAAATGTCCCTCTTGGCTGGTCAAAAACACGCCACATTTTATACTTTGGTTTGCGAGAACATTTGAACCAGTTAACCGATAACTGTAAACGAAAAGCTCAAAATTTACGGGGAAAATGGAGAAAAGCAAAGCCAAATGAACTCAAATGAAGTTATCAAGGGTTTTGATTGTTCAAAATAATGTTTACGCTGTCGTGTAGGCCCTTCCCGTTTACGCTAGCATTTTTTTGGCATTATGTGGTTAAAAAAGCATTTTTTTTACACTTTTTCTGTAAAAAGAATTTCTAGCATTATTTAAAATTTGCATAACTTTGATCTAGAATTCAGCACTCAAAAGAATTTAAATGCTAAATTTTAGAATTAAAAAGTATTGTGATGATTTGCTTTTGTGTTTTAGAGAAGGAATTCTGTAACAGTATGAACTGAGTGCAGCTGGGAAGCGGTTAATTTTCAGAGGCAGTTCACGCGCATGTACAAACAAGATGGCGTCGGCCAGTGCCGCGCCATCTTCTCGATACTTGCAGCTCATAGAAGGAAATTCTGAAGGAGAACATTGACCAGTCCCTTCAACGATAGATCGAGATCGATCTTTAGAATCAACCAGTGGAAATTACAAGCAGAGAGGCAACACCGTTACAACGAAAGTCCCGTGATATGAGCGAGTTAAGCAGTTCCCAGGCGAGAATTTGATTGTCAGAGAAGGAAAGTTGTTTTGCAGTAGATGTAGAGAAATCATTTCCTCCAAGAAAAGTGTTCTGAAATCCATATTTCGTCCAAGAAGCATCAAGACGGGAAAGAGAAGTTGAAAAAGTCGAAATTGAAAGACCAGACCCTAATCGAGGCACTCAGAAGAGAAGGAAGTTCAAAAAATGGCACGTTGCACGTGGAAGAATGTGCCTACAGACTCGAAGTTGTCAGTGAGGTTTGAAGGCGAGTATCCCGATCGGTAAAATAGACATGCTATGGTCTCTGTTAGAGAAGAACAGCTATCGACTCATTGGAAGCTCTCACCTACGACAGTATGTTTCTATGGCTTTGAAACAGGAAATTGAACGGATTAAACAAGAACTGGAAATGATTGGTCAAGTTGGCATGACAAGGGAACTTTCAGTCATTTTTTACAGCAGCACCAGATAAGGGGAAGCAATTGCTATAATAGTTCGTTTTGCGGACATTAACTAGAACATTATCCAACGGCTTGTGAGAATTGATGTTTGCTCTCAGTCAGTTAATGCCAACGAACTTGCATAAGTACTTAATCAGTGCCTGTCTGTTGATTATGGGGTCAGAGCAAATTCCTTGCTCGCAGCCATGAGAGATGGTGCAAGCGTTAACCAAGCAGCACTGGAAAGAATAGCATTTATAATCCCTAGGATGCTGAATGTCGTGTGCTTCTCTCATACTCTTGATAACGTGGGAAACCACTTAGTGATCCCAACACTGGTGGAGTTCGGAAGCCTTTGGATTAGAATGTTTCGCCATAGTTGTAAAACCAAGCTGTTATAGAAGGATCTAACAGGTCAAACAAAACTCGCTTCTACACCTATCAAAATGAAGTTCCTTTTTTTCAATTAACGTTTTTGACAATTTTTGGCATGTATAGGTTATGCCTTTTAACAATCCAAGTCATCAGTTTTCAACGAATTCCACGGGAAACCCTTATGCAAGCCAATGTTCCTTTAGAAATGCTACGCTACTACAAACATCCTTTTTTAGAGGACGAATTCTTGGAGCTAAGGCACACCGGAAAGTGACAAAATTTTCACTAGTGCAGCCAATATGACGCTTTCATGGTTTTCCCAACTGAGTATATTTTGTCAAATAAAAAACCAATATGAGTTTTGGAATCACTTGACATTTTTAAACACACTTATGATAATCGCGAGAAGTTTGTAATAATTTTTTTTGGTAAGTTCTGTGTAAAGCGCCTTATTTTATGTGCTACTTTCCTAATTTTATATTCTTTTCATTTCCTACTTGGCTTTTCGCTTTTTTGTATGACAACTTAGATGCAATTACGTATGTCTTTGCCCTCTTACGCAAAAGTCAGCACTTTAAACGGGAACTGGCTGAACCTCAGTTCATCAAATCTGACTTTACCTGTATTGGTGTAGAGAAATCATACTGACTGATATCTTCACTAAGACTGCTGTCTGCTAAATACTGTGAAGACATGTAGTGTGTAGAGAGCCCTGTGTCATACAAAAACAATTTATTTTTTAAAAGTCTGAACCTACTCCTAAGGGGGAACTAAGCTCCAAAAACTAAATAAATACTTCTGACCACCGCCATTTGAAAGTATTGAGAAAGTATAATACTGACTAAATTTTCAGATTCCAGAGGGTAGGATAGGGTAACTAAAGCCTTAAATATAGCAACATAATAAATATTGCCTACAACCAAGCTGCTTCCCTATGACGTAACGATGTCTCACTCTTCTTTTTTGGAACTGTGACCTGTTTGAACACTAAGGAGCTACACAAAAATTAGTCTTGATTAAAACAATGATCAAAACCCGCCAGTGAGCCATGGATTGCTCTATCTGTGCACACGGCCCTTGGGCGCGCGTAGAGATGGAATTTCTTTTCGAGTGTTCTACTCGATGGCTGACGAGTGAACGTAGCGAACGAGTTCAGATATCGAGTTGAACACTGAAAAAAAAGAAAACCCTCTGAAACTGGGCCAAATGAAACTTCGCTGATATTGATTAAGCCATCTCACCTGTTCTTCCAGCTGAATCTTCTTGACTATTTTCCCTTGGAGAAGGAATTCGTGCCTGCATTCTGAATTGTTTTCTTCTCTCTAATGGAGCCTGTGATGTGGACCCAAGGTCAGGATTTATTAGTTTACATGAAATGACATCCTGTATTAAACCAGGATGACGACTTTCCATTTTGAGGAGATCAGTAAAAGCCCCAGTAACAAAGTTTCAATGAGTCGCAAGACGCCCCTGCTTTCCCTCTCTAAACAAGGAGACGTAAGTAAGGGAATACAAGAGACTGGACTTCGATGACCTTTCCCTTTCCCAATCCATACCGGAGAACGCTAAATATATTATAAGGAACTACAAGTAGACTTCAGCGCAAGAAAATTTCTGAAACCTTTGTTATATAAGGCTATGACTAAGTATTATCACGCGTTGATACTAGACATAATTTAAAACCAAAGCGCGTTCACCAACAAGCAACCATCCCTCCTGCTTTTCAAACAAAGACTGGCAGCATACGTTCATTGAAAGGGGTACCAGATTATTAAGTAGCTTCGATAGTAGTAGCAGAGTCCTTAATTACTGCAACAAAGTTCAGTAGTTTTCTGATCGTGAAGTAGATCATTTTGTTATCACTAATAATCTCTTAATGCTTACTTTATTGAGAAATATTCATTGTTCTCACCATTGAGAACATCTAGTTCAATATCTTGGATAATTTTTTGGACCATAAAGTAAACTACTAGCCTCAAATAATTGTGTTATCCACCTATGTCATTATTTAATCTTTCGAATAGTCAATAAAAGCTTTATACTAGATACTTGTTTGAAATGGCATCTTATCTATGTTGGAGGACTTTTCCTCTACAAGCAGTTACCCGGTTTGTTAGATGGGGATAGCCTTAGGTGAGATGATGAATCACATCGAAAAAAAAAGGGCGGACGTACACTGCTTCTGCTTTCATCAAAGTGTGAAGACAGCGAGAGAAAATAAACCTAACTTGACCGGAGATACCGTTTCGTTTCGTTACAGTCTGATTTCCCTATGTGGTTTTGAAGAAAACATGACCAGAAAAGATGCTCTTGTAATCCAAAAAGACTGCAATACATTGTTCCCTTTTATTGGGTGAGATTCAGTAGCAAAACATGTAGAACTTACTGAGAGTTCCACTTCAAATGTGTAGGTCCAGTTGCAATCCACCAAATTATCTAGTAATAACTGACCCTAAATGAGACAGAAAAAGCTATTTCCAGAAAAATATCTGACTAAAAAGTGCCTAAAGGTTTGGTTTGAAATTCAACGAATACATAAAGAACAAGTCTTGAGAGTACTTAAGAGGGTGTGTTTTACATGTATAAACCAAAAACTGTATCACTTCACACCATTTTACTGGAGCAAACCTATGTGACCGAAACGAGAAGGATTATTACGCTTGAATGCCCTGATGATGCAAGGTGGTATACATTGATAAGCAGCAGACGAACGAGCTACAGAAAATTGAACGATATGCGGACGTATATAAATACATGTAAAAAGAAACTTAGCCAAGCTTCAGCTATTGTTGCTATAAAAATTTAAATAAGCAGCTACCCACCTTGACTGGATTTTCAGAGAAAAGAAATGCAACATAAAACTTCAGGTCTGTTTGTGTACAGCATATAAGAGAAACCAAGGTATTATAAGCCGCACAATGTAATTGTCTCCGTAGTTCAAGGGCAACAGTCTCACCACGCATGTCCTCTATCGAAGCCGCACGAGCTGCTCTGGAGAGAAAGTTTCACACCTGTACGTTAGTAGAGCAGTGAGATTTAGATATTTCATATGATCCTAACTCTGGTAACTTTACCATGAAAAATGTCTCAAATCAAGTCAAAGGTTGAGGACGTTTGAAAATTATTCCATCAATCAGCTAAAACCAGCTCAGTTAAATAAGTTAAATGGTACGATGGAGAATCAAGCCAGGCTGCTCATCTTGCCGGAGCTGGTCCCAGCTGTGAGAGGAAAGTGTCTTGCTCAACAATAGAGCAACCTAAGCGGTCTGGAGTCCAGACCTCTTGAACCGACCTCCAACACGCCACCCAATATGCCTCTGGGTCTCCGCCTTAGGTGAAGCAAGGTGTTGTTTGTTTTGGTACAAACGAGAGAGGAAGAAAAAATCTGAGTCCCTTACAAGGAATCAACCTTTGAACTTGCAAATTCTCCACAGGCACTCCGGTTTTCTTTTGTCTCACTTTCGTGACGAAACGAACACCAGCTTTCTTTATTCTATAACTGAGCTAAGAAAGTACCTTCTTTCTTACTATATCATCTTACAAAAAGTAAATGTTTCCTTCAAGAACAACTCTAAAGCTGTAGTGAAGATGTCTTTTGAATATTAAAAAAGTGTTTTCTTGAGTCACCTAAAGCTCGCTTTCATACCATATCTCCACAAAAGATTTGCAACTTTTACTTCCATCATAAAATTGGATTCTATATACTAGTGCGTCCAGACTTACTTTGTAACGGCCAATGTTAATTCTTTTCCTGTTTTGACGTCTCCCCCGACATATGCTTTGTTTATTGTGGACTCTAATGTGTTCAGCTCAGATTTAGAAAACTGAGAATACAGTATCTCTACCAGCTTAAAACAGCACAATTTGGATGTCACTTGAGATTCGAAGTTTGGGTCTGTTGGCTGCATATACAATAAACACATCAACTTAATTTCAAGCTTAACCCCACTAAGTTTTCACGCAAAGTTAGCTCATATACCAGCATGTCTACAGTTCATCTCGTACTTAACGAAAGTGCATCTTACTCAACACATGTTTGTCTGCATTTAGGTCAACATAAAAATGAACTTTGTAAAATGAATGGCAGTTTAAGGAGAAGCCTCAGCACTAAATTGACGTCTTAGTTTTGCTGATACTTAATGTATTATTGGGGACGTATGTGTCGGATACTTGTCAAGGTTGCCGTTGAAGATGAAAAAGAATCGCTCTTAGGATTTTTAAGTATCTGTTTAATGATGCGACTCCTCTTTGAACTATTAGGTCGCCTTAAAATAGCTTGTAGTGGAAGTTTTTAAGATATCATAATTTCAGTTGTAAATCAAATATTTTAAAGACCTTCGCTCTGTCTAATAGCACCTACTTGCTTAAAAGTAAAATAGAAAAAAAATGTTTTTCTTGAACCAGGGATGGCTGTGTGTGGACCGGGAATGAATTCAAGGGGCGTTTGAACTCTGACAGCTGTGCCTTTTTTATGCATGTCCTCAAATGTTGATCTTTGACCTTAGTGCGCTGTGATTTGCACTTTATGTTTGTATTCCAGCAGTTGGAGCAATGAGTTTTACCAGCCTTTTGTGACTGCTGAATTCGGAGAGGGTAAGCTAATTATCGCAAAAATATCCCACGTCAATGTTGAAACTTGTTCTTGAAAAAAAAGGTATAAATTCATTTTTGTTTTAGTAGTAAATAAATGACATTTTTATATTCTTGTTGTCTCATAAATAAACAATTGTTTAATTTTTGTCTAATAAGAACACCTATAAAATGTAAAAACTGAGTGGATTGCATTAAAGCTACAAGAGTAATATAACTTTTTTGACTGAAAAACTCGCACTTCTAAAAACTGAGATAGTTTACCTTAAGTTCCTTGGCCTCTAACACAGACATCAATTTCGTAATCTGATCTTGATAGAATGCTTTCCTTGCGGTTGCCGATGTTTTAAGAAGGAATGTAATGCAGATCCTTTCAATCACAGCTCGACGAGACTGTGTTTGATAGTCTCGTTCATTAAAAAATATGGAAAGGCATGCATCCATAGCTGCTTTAGCTTGATCAGGTGCAGGATGCAATCTAACAGATAACAAAGGTGAAGGTGTTTCAAGAAATCCAAAACAGATGTGGCGAAGCCTTTTGAAATGGATGTGATCATCGTACATCAAGTAAAGTTAAACCTATACTAAGCCAAATAAAGTTAAGTTAAAATATTCACCAAAAATGTCCTTTGCGCACATCGCTGTCAAATGGAAACCTCTCTACAATCTTAACAGTATCCATATTTCTGTCATTGCCTTGTGTCATTGCATGTAAGTATGTAAGCAAGTAAGCAATTGTATCAAACCAAAAGGAAACTTAAATGTCTTGCTCTACCGTCTGTGACAGAACTTCCTCACCATTTGCAGAAATTTGAAATTTTCATATTTCCTCCACTCACTTCAACAACAATGTTGTTTTAAGAGGTGGAAATGCTCAGTTATTCGGTAATTATCTGGTCCATGGTGGCAAGCAAAATAGAGGTACTGAGGTTGTTGATGAGAAATAGCTCAGGAAAATATCTGAGTTCAATACTTTTGCACTTGAATTTGATAGTTGCCATAACCTTAACGAAGGACTACACGCACAAATCATGCGACCTAAATATTCTTCGTCAGAGTCTTTTTGCAGGTTTCGATCAATTCATGCCGATGTTGGCTTAGTATAGGTTTACCTGTACTCGTGTACTGTTCATGTGGGTAAATAACTTAAATCATTAAGTGCATTGCATCATTTTCTTCTTTTTTGATAATACTATAACTGGTTTTGAGGTTTACGATAAAGTGTACAGAATATGCTAACGGTTGTTAATAAAAAAGAAGTACTCGCCTTTTAATGAAAGCTGTAAAGGACTTCTGAATTTGATCTTCGTGAACATGCTGTCGTTCACGGCATAAAATAGAGATCAATACATCAAGCAGAATCAGGCTTCGGGAATCTACAAATGCTGCAAGAAGCTTAGGATAAAGTGAAAGTAATCTTCAGTCATATTCATCGTAAGAGACTTAGATGAAAAAGCAGTAGATGAATAGGTTTTTTTTTCAATAATCACAAAACATCCTAATTCGTAATTCGCGTGTCTCCCATGTGCTAAAAATAGATTTTAAAAACTCTTTGAATTTATGACACCCCTAAGGGGCATTCATAGTTCACTGTAATTACATTAACAAATCGATAGCAAAACAAAAAAAAGACCAGAAAATAATGCAAAGGGAAAGAATTACTATGAGCATAGCTTCCTGGAATTCAAGGTGAGATATTGTAGAGGTACAGCAGATGCTCGCACATTTCAAAGTTATTTCCGAACAACTTCACCGCTGCTTAGATCGAACGCCTTCGAGTCTGAGAACACTCAGGCTCTTATCGCACATACTGATACCCTGACTAAAAAAGATGGTGTCTACCAGCGAAGCCGTTGCAGAAGGAAAACTCACTACATGTGTTATATTGAAAATCTGGAGCCGTTGGTAATTCATAACATGAGTATCTTGCTTTGCGAAACGCATCATTCAAACAAGATCAATCGCGTTATGTTCGAACTTTCTTAAGAAAGGTTGCCACGAGCTACCATGAGTGAACACTGAGTAAATGACGTGCAATACCCCTGCTAAAAGTATTATTTGTTATTCAGATGTACCTTATCTATGGTCTGTATGTAATCATTATATTGGGGACCTCCTTTTACGAACTCTGTTGACTTCAGTGGAATACTGTTGGTAACAAAAGTGTTCAGCCCTTCCCTGAGAAAATATGGAAAGGAGAGTGAGAGACCTTTGAGAGACGTTTCCTTCAAAACTGTCTTACTAAATTTAGTAGATATTACATAGATCAAAGTAAAATAAAAACAAAAACACAAAAATTTAACACAATGGTGGCACCCCTATATAGCAAAACGAGGAATAGTGCGCCCCCTTTCAGTATACACAAACATTTTATGATCCTGCAATAATTTTTTAAAGAGGGAATGAGTCACTATTTCATTCTGTATCATATATCTATTAACAAAATTCAATTATACAGATAGGACGACAAATACAAATAACCATGGTACTAACTAAAACAGACTAAAAAAAAAGAAAACGGTACAATTCAGCCAGTTTATTGAGAACATATATTCTGTCTGAAATAATGTGTTTAATACACATCTGTTAAAAATCTAAATTTACATTAAGGAAAATAAACTGATTTTTAGTAGCCTTCTAGTTGCATTATCAGTGAATAAATATCCGCTAATCCAACTACGGATCCGAGATTTTGCATATTAGTTAGTTCACTTAGCATGTTGGAGTTCACTTACTTAAGTCTTCTCAGATATTCTTCAGTAGACTTGGTAAAGTATGGTATGAGCTCTAGCACCTGCCCCTGGAATGAATTAAAAAAAAAAAAAACAAATACAAATAGTTAACTCACAATCAGCTCTTTTCACTTCTGTTGTTAGAATATTTTTGTATGAAATACTCTGAACTAAACATCCTTATTATCGTAAAAAAGTGGCACAGCTGATCCTTTTTTTACCTACACAACATCAGAAGAATTAAAAAACCTCTTAATCCTGACTGAACTCGGACCTTGGTTAACCCTTTTGTAACCAGTGGTTTAGATTTTTTTAACAGCCTCATGTATGGTCTGCCTAAAAGCTGACTACCAAAACTTCAACTTACACAGAACGCAACAGCAAGACTGATCTGCCATGCTGGATGCTTTCATCACATGTTTGAAGAACATGTCACCGAATCAAGTTAGAGAATATTAAAATCAAAGCCAAATTACCGCTAGTAAGCACCTTCGATTGTGGCGTTTTAGCTCAAGAACAAAAACCTTTATAATATTAATAACTAATTTTGGTAACTGTTAGCGATCTTGAAGGCAGAAAACATAAAAAATTCGTAATGAAAACGTAACGCTGACGCACACATCATAATCAGGCTAAAACTCTGTGGATCCAATCGGTAAAGTACTTCTAAGGAACTCTAGTATTTCAGTAAACTTTTTCCTTGTTAAATAAGCCTAAGAAGCGCAATTTAAATTGCATTATGTGATGAAAATGTGATACTTGCAACACGTTTGTATGATTCCTAACCTTGAATGCAGGAATTGTAGACTTATCTTTCAAATACAACAGGTACATCTCAAACAGGCCAGGAAATGTTGATCTGCTGCAGTCTGTAACTTTCTGTTTTTTTATGTTTTAAAAAAAAAATTCATTATTGTTACTGCTGGAACTTACCATAATATTTTTTAGCTGGGTCAGATGAAAGTGAAATTTCCATTAAAGAAACTTTATTAGCGGTGCAACATTTCTATTTGCTTTAAACATAGCGTAGGTTGATTTCGATCCTGCAATAGTTAGTAACGAGCGGAAGGACATTGAAGCATACGTACATAATAAAAGGTAAGGGATCAGGGAAGGATCCTTGTGGGAAGCTAAAAACGATTTATTGTGGATCTGAGAATAAATTAAAAGTGCATACAAGTTGCGAGATAAATTTGAATCATGGTAGAACCAAAATGCTAAAACCAAACGATTTAGTTTCCTCGAAGATGTCGTGGCCAAAGGTGTCACTTAAATCTGATGACGTTCCTTGAGAAGTTTTCCTTATAAAAAGTATTTGTAACATTAACGTAACATTTTGATTGAGAATACAGTGACGGAAACCAAATTGATAAGAGCTAGCAGTGCAAAGGACTGCTGTACAACAGGTTATATGATTTCCCGACAAAAAAATGCATATGACATAGTTCTGTAAATAGGTCTGATCTGTTCTGTTCAGCGGCCAGAGAAATTCTCACAGAGGCATGAGAAGTAGTGCTGTTCACTGGGAGGGTGGCAGGCTTGGCTAAGCAATATTCTCACTGAGATGAACTGACATATCTGTTTTCAGATACCAAAGGACTCCTAGATTTCACTGGCTCAGAGTTTCGTGTGAAAAGGGCTATAAAATAGCATAAACAGTTCAACTGCGTTTTATAGCTAGTTTCAATGGATAGAGGCCTCTTGAAGGTTGAAAGACCTCTCTAGACTACACAATAATTATGGGTCTGAAATTTGTCAATAAAGTTTCTTTTCAATCAATTCGTTCTTCGGAGGCGTGTACCTGGTACCTCCATTTGAATCATAACAAAACCATGAAAGTACGATAAACTTCAGACATGGTTTGATGTTACTCTGGTTTAAAGATTTGATGAATGTAACCGAGAAGTCACATTCATAGACCCAACGTTTCGACACTCCCGTCTAGTGCCTTCATCAGGAGTGATCTAATCGATGCAACATGAGGTCCTTTATATGCTCACGAACTAGCTGCCCTTTTTTTCAGAAAAAAGAACGATAAACTTGTTACCATGAAAAACTAAGCGGAACGCATAGTTGAGATATACATTCGTACAATGATCTACAGAAATCTGAATAGAACACTGAATGGGAAATATTTCAACAAACCATGACCTATACTCAAAACAGTCGGATGTCAAGAAAAAAATATTGACTGGTCCCTTTGTGAGTAGAGCAAACAGTGGAAGCCCAAAAGAGAAATTTGAAAGAGGTCACTGTATGTAGGTAAAAACTGTAGGGAAAAGTGTAGACTCTATTTCCTATCTGGAGAATGCATAAATGTGCATAATTAAAAGAAGAGCTGTACCAACCGCTGGATCTAGAATTAACATCTTTTTCAGAATCATCAGGATGGAATGCCTGAGGTCCATAGCAGAGTGTGTCTTCCAAAAGATTTCAAAACTGGTCCAATTGTTCAATAATGCAGCAACAAAAGATGAGCCATTCCTTCAGGTAAATAAAAATATAATAAGGAACAGAAAAACAGACCTTTCGGGGCCTAATAACAACAGTTGCTTTTTATTCTATGCTTCCGAGGTAAATATGTCTCAGCATTCTATCTTGAAAAACTAGACCATGACACCCTCTCAGAAGTCCCCTTTTGCAGCCGGTTTCTTAACTCGAATGATCAGAGGCATTTTAATTAACTGAATTATCATTTATTGGATAGCTCTAGCGATTCTATCCTGTTTTGTTCTAGTGTCTCCTGGATAAAGTGTGTGGTCTTTGTACCCCAAGGATGGCATTGAAGTCCCTGTAAACCTTCCCAAAAAGTATGCAAACTGCAAACCAACTGGAAATCCCAACTGTTACCGATGCATTACTACTTTAAAACACCTAGAACATGTCACACAAAAAACACAGGCTTGCTCTATATGCAAGAGTAAATTCTTGAATATGAGCGGGAGGGGGTAGGGGTACTCTTACATCTCTTTCTTCCCCAAATCATCCATTTATGTGAGCAACATACCCTCATTCTCCAATTCTATTCGTACGAGTTGCTTTTTAGTTCAAGTCTAACAGGGAAGGAGGAATTTACGTGGATATGGAGAAATTAATAGCTTATGCAAAAAATCGAAGCAATCATTTTGACTTTTTGTCTTATCCAAAGTTCAAAGGTGATTTATTTCATAATACTGTACGGGGTAAGATTCTTTTTAGGGGGCATGGGCTCACTCCTCGTAAAGCCTCAATTTGGAATGACTGCAGTGACTATGTCTATCTTATGCAGTCAACCTATTAAGATTAGTCCACAGTCTTTAGGACCATTCTATCACTTTAAACATAATCCATTTCTAAATCAAATTTAGTCCTTTCATAGCTTGACTTGTCTGCTGCATGTACAGAGGGTGCAGTAATACCGGATTTAAATCATGGGATGTTTATTTCAACTAAAAGAAATCATACTGTCAATTGATTGAAATAAAGACTCAATTTCTCCATCAGGAAGGAACAAGATAAACCAAACAGAATAAAACTGATCAAATTCTTTGTTCCACTAGGTAGAGGCATAAAAAAGATGACAAAGTATTCTAGAGGGTTTGACATTCAGTGCACAATTAAGACATAACATTTGAAAGTTGATGCAAAGGCATTGATGCTAAACAAATACCACAAGTTTCAACTTGAACCAATATGTGTCCACACAACATAAGTTTACTCAGCTAAATTATAAAAACCTGAACACTTACTGAACAAGCTGGAAAAAAAGATGCTTATTTCTCCTTTTAACATGGACGCAAGGATTAGAGTATAACAAAAGTTCAAAATTACACTTAAAAGCAACCTGCAATACCTTGTCCTCAGGATTTTGTCTCTAATAAGTTGATCAAGAATCCCATTTAACAGGTTTAATACCTAAAAAAATAAAATGAAGATTAAAAAATCCAGATATAATCTTGCAACTATCTTTAGCAGAGAAATCATATTTCATGAAGAAAACAAATTTAGCAAGTAGGATATCCAGTTCTTTATTTTGGTAAAAGGATGCATAGCAAGCTTTTCAATGAGAAAGCCATGGCACAATAAAACAGTAAAAAGAGGAGCGGTAGAACATTCTCCCCATCCGTATATAGCTAAATTGGACCAGTAGAAATAAAAAAATAGAGAAGACAACGTGTTTGAAAGACAGCCAAAGGGTATAGCCACGTAAATAATGAAAAAGATTTACATGTGTGTCACACTATCAAAATGAGTTGTAATAGTTTCTTGATAATGATGATAAGAATAGGCAGTCTAACACTTTATGTGGCTACTGATATAACACAATATTGATAACATTGAAAAGAACTAGAAACGACCGGCATTCCTATATAATGACGTTAGAAGGTAGTGTTGCAGAAGATTTGTATTCACATGAAAAACATAAAACCTGTCGCATCCCACATATCTATGAATACTGTTTTCCATAAGAGAAAGGCAATTTAAGCTTTGCAACAGTATCTACCAAGTACACTATGGAGTTGTTAATAGATCTAAATAGTTCCAAAGCTGTGGGCAAAGATAGTATTCCATCAAGAATGTTAAAAGCATCTTCTCCAATTCTGGCTGGTCTTCTGATTAACTATTGTGTCCAACAATCCAACCGGATTGACAAGTGGAAGGAAAGTAACATCACCCCAGTGGATAAAAAACCGTGAATCTCACAAAAACAATTATCCATCCCACCTAACATTTAAAAGATCTTTGAAAGGGTTATGTAAAATAAATTACACAGTTACTTTGTGCCAAAATTATTTTAAGAAGGACTATCTGACTTTTTGATAAAACTTTCCACTTGTTCAGCATTATTTAAGATAACTGAAGACTGGAGAACAGCCTTGGATGGCAAACATATGGTTTTTGTTGTTTCAATTGATCTTAGCAAGGCTTTTGATACCATCTGTCACAGCCTCGTGAAGAGAACACTCAAAGGATATGGCATCATTCCTCCATCCTTAAGGCTGATAGATTCCTACCTAGGCAATCAACGTTAGCGCGGCAAAGTGGAAAATGCTTTCTTTGAGTGGCGTACAGTAGATGTACAATATAGAGTTTCTTAGGGCTCTCTTCTTGGGCCACTGCTATCAAATATCTACATCAATGGCATCACATTGGTTGCCAGAAATATGCACTTACAGTAAGACTCTGCGTAGACAATACCTCTAACTACTATTCAAATAACTGCCCTATCACCTTACAGCTTCATATTAGTGAAGATCTAGCATTATTCTCCAAATGGCTTAATGACAAATTTTTGGAAGTTAACAAATCCAAGACTCAAGCTATGGTATTGGGGTCCTCTCATCATAACCTATCTCTTTCATTGGATGACAGTTCCATTGAAATAAAGGACATGCTGAAGCTAGTTGGTGTTACTATTGCCTGTAAATTATCATATGCTACTCATATTAAGAATACTCTTGGTAAAATGTATGCAAAGGCTGTTGCCCTCAGGAAAATTGGCAATTTCATTTATGGTAATACTGCTGTGAGAATATACAAAGCCTATATTTTTCCTCATTTTGATTATTGCTCCCCTTTTTTCAAAGGCTAATGCTCTTAGGAAAATTCGCAATTTCATTGATAGTAATACTGCTATGAGAACATATAAAGCCTATATTCTTTGTCATTTCAAACGCGTTTTCTTTTGTAGGGTTATCCAATATCCAATAGAATGGAACGAGCTAATTAACAAATAGAGAAGCCTTGACTGTGCTCTGTTCTGTTATAAAGCACGCAGGAAGCGGCTAGAGCACGAAAAAAGTGTAGGGAGAAACACGAGACGTAGTCGAGTGCTTCTTCCCACTTCTTGAGTGTTTGATTTTTATTACCGTACGTAAGCTTGCAATCTAACTGAGCGTGAAAATCTTTAAAACTCGGAATGTCTATTTTGTTTTTCCTTTTGGATTTTCGTATCTGCTCACGTTTTAATCACGCAAATTACGGCGCCTGGTATGTTTACAAACCTTTGTTTGGTTCTTCTGTTGCTAATTGCCGGCTCGCTTCAGTTCCGAAATTTCACTTTCAGTTATCGGAAAAAAAGCTAAAAAGAAGTCCCGGAAAAGGTCGAACATAGTACAATTTGACAGATGGCGTGACAGCTTTAGCTCAGCTCTATGCTCTATGCTCTCATAGAGCACGCTCTTTCAACCAATGACAGCACGCGTTATATCCGAACTTTATTATAATTTATTATATGCTATGAACGCCGTTTTGGTTTTCCAAATTAATTGAGTATACTAATTTATTAAGTCAACTAAGTCCTGACACTGTTAGGCAATGGCAATTGATTCAATCTTTAGTTCACATAAGTAAGGGTTTCCATAAAGAGGGTCCGACCAATATTAATAACTTTATTTCATATTAATGAAACCTATGAAACCTGCACTACCAACATCAAAATCCATGCGATTTTCTCTCCTTAATCCACGATCGGTGAGGAATAAGACACTCTCTCTGAAAGATCTTACCGTGGACCGTAATATCGATGTCTTTGCTGTAACTGAGACTTGGCTTAACAAAGAAACTGATGAATTAATTATACGTGACTTGTGTCCGACCGGCTATGAATTCTACAATGTTCCAAGGGTTTCTCGCGTTGGGGCGGAATCGGTGTCATGCATAAGACCGTGGTTCGCCTCGAGAAGCATCCCGGCATTGTTACCAATTTCAAATCCTTTGAATTTACGGATGTCTTATTGAAACATTCCTCGTTATGCTTGCGCCTTATTATTGTTTATAGCCCACAAACAATGGCACACGGTACCTCATCGGCTTCGAAATTCTTTGAAGAATTTCCTAGTTTCTTGGAGTCTCTAGCTATTGTACATGGCTCTCTGTTGATAGTCGGTGACTTCAAATTGCACGTAAATGACGCTAGTGATCGATCTGCACAACGGTTTCTCTGTCTACTTGAAGCATTTAACTTGAAGCAACATGTCTAGGTTCCCGCCTACAGGAGTGGTAACACCCTAGATCTAGTCATCACCAGAAATAATGAGAGTACAGCTCGGGACTTTGATGTTTTCGATCCTGTCATTTCTGACCAGTACGTTGTCAGCTGTTCTCTGGCACTACCTAAAAAAGCGTTCGAGTGCAAAGAAGTCAATTATCGAAAACTGAAGTCAATTGATCCCCAAGAGTTAAGAGACAACATCTTTGATTCACCTCTAATTAGCACAGTCGATGAAGCCGGTCATGATCTAGAGTCTATGTTAACGCTTTACAATACTACGCTGATTGGCCTGCTCGAAAAGCACGCACCCCTGATAACGCGCACTATTACGATTCGCCCTTCAGCACCTTAATACACTGAAGACATCCGTGATCGAGAAACAAAAAAGAAGGGCACTGGAACGACGTTGGCGAAGGACTGGACTTATGGTCGATCGCGAGCGTTTCGTTGACCAGTGTCAGGTGGTAAATGAATTTATTTTGCAGGTAAAGACGGCCTATTATTCGAGGATTATTGATGGAGCCAATATGATCCCAAACGCTTATTCTCTATTTTTGACAAGCTTCTTCATCGTAAAAGTGAACCTAAACTACCTGATTCTACGGATGATGAGTCCCTAGCAAATGCGTTTGCTGATTATTTTATTGAAAGATCACCACAATACGTGAAGAGTTGCAGGAAAAAAGGGGTACTACACACCACGCCGAAGTTGAACTGCTGTACAATGGCCCTGGGTTTAATCACTTCAAGTCAGTATCATGTGATAAACTGTCTGACCTGGTTCCTGGATCGACTTTGAAGTCCTGCATGCTAGATCCGATACCCGCGTCAGTCCTCAAAAACTGCTATGATCTGCTTCTTCCGTTTATTACGAATGTTGGGAACTGTTCTTTGCAGAACTCCACGCTGACTTCAGACATGAAACGAGCCATTGTCAAGCCCTCTCTTAAGAAACCATCAGTTGACTATCAACTATATAAGAATCACAGACCGATTTCCAACCTGATGTTTCTCTCCAAGTGCTGCGAGAAGGTAGTCCCGAGTCAATTCATTTCCCAGCGTTCGACACAGTGGATCATGGCATCCTACTATCGCTTCTCTCCCAGTGCACTGGTGTTCAGGGCTCTGCCTACACTTGCTTTGAGTCTTACCTGTCCAGTCGTTCACAGTTCGTCCAAATCAGATACTAGTTCTTCTGATCGTCAACTGACCTGCGGTCTTCCCCAGGGGTCTGTGTTGGGCCCAATCCTATATTTAGTTTATACCTCTCCTCTCGGAGCTATCCTGCGTCGCCATGGTGTCGGGTTTCATATGTACACGGACGACACTCAACTGTACCTTAGCATGATGACCACTAAAATGGAGGATGTTGTGTCTGCGCGCACTAGGGTTGAAGTTTGTTTGCATGAGCTGAACCAATGGATGCTTTTAAATAATCTCCGGTTAAACAACGACAAGACTGAGCTCCTGGTTCTGCATGCTAAACATCGCCCTAGGCCACCATTAGATTCGATTACTGTGGGTGATGCTACTATCGAGCCCACATCAGCGCACGGAACATTGATGCCATCTTCGACGATACCATGAGTTTCGAGGAACACGTCAATGATCTATGCAAGACTGCTTTTCATCACATCAGAAACATTAGTCGCATACGTCCATGCCTTAGTATTGAGTCAACCGAAACACTAGTGCATGTATTAGTAATGTCTCGCTTAGATCATTGTAATTCGCTTCTTTATGGCCTACCTGATTATCTTATTCAGAGGCTACAATATGTTATGAACGCAGAGGCAAAAGTGATCACTTGCAAGCAAAAGTTTGATCATGTCACACCACTACTTATTGAGCTGCCCTGGCTCGCCGTCCATCAGCGTATTGTTTTTAATATTTTTCTGTACACCTTCAAGGCACTCCATGGTGCGGCTCTAACGTACTTGACTGAGCTCATCAGTCCTTATGTTCCTAGGCGAGCTCTCAGGTCTGCTGACCAACTTCTACTGGAGCAACCAACACACAAGCTCAAATTGACTGGCCTGAGGGCTTTCTCAGTGTGCACGCCTTACCTCTGGACCTCGGTTCCATTTGAGATTAAAAGCAGCGCATTGGTTTCTATTTTTAAAGCTAAGCTTAAGACCTATCTTTTTCGACAAATTTTTATTTAATTAGAGGTTATGATAATTTGACACTGTAAAGCGCATTTGGGCGTTAGGAAAATGCGCTATAGAAATAAATAATAATAATAATAATAATAATTATTATTATTATTAACTTATTTAATGTTAAACACTGTAAATATAATCGTAGAGGCAGTGGGTCATTGTAAACTAGCATGCCCCTAGATCTCGTTTTGAGAATCGCTCCTTTTCTTACATTGGTAGTAGGCTTTGGATAGTCTCCCACAAAAAGGAAGAAATGCTAGTACTATTTCTAAGTTCTGAGGTAGGGTAAAGAAATTAAAATTAGATGACGTAAATTCTAAATGCACTGTATGTGCATAAATTATTATTATTATTATTATTATTATTATTATTCTTCTCTTTTAATTTAATACGATTGAAATGGCTTGTAATTATTTTATTCATATATATATATATATATATATATATGTATATATGTATATATGTATATATATATATAAGTTTATTTTCTAATTTAGTTATATACACACACTTTTGTATCGAGCGTTCCAAGCACATGAGCGTTCTCATGTCCAAATAAAGTAATTGCTATCATTAATATAACATAACATATTGAATAGAACTGTGAGTCACCAGAATGCCCTCTTAACAACAAACTCAGACTACCATCTATCTGTATGACAACCCAAAAACACAACAGAATCGAACTTTGCACTGACCACTGAATTCAATGAGGGATATAGACATTATGAAACATTCTAGCAAACAACCAACAAAAGAAATCCCCACAGAAATAGCAGAGCAAAAAAGGACAATAAAAAGTTTGAGAACTCCTTGTACATTAAGTGGAAAGTATTCAGTAGATGCCAACCTTGCAACTGCCCACAGATGTAATTTACGCTTTCTGTAAACGTCTGTAAAGCATCCATTTAGAGCCTCATCATGTACAAAACGTTAAGTAAGCTCATGCCCATGTGGGTGAAAATTCATAAATACAATTAAATGCTCACCAAAAATGGATACAAGGCAGCTTTCATTAAAATATTAGCCATGTATATGTTAGCCCTTTCAATGAAGAAACGGTTGATACTGGTCTGAAACATTCTGTAAAATGCACACCCACATGAGGACCCTACAAGAGAAAAAACGTAATCAGCATATGCTACAGGGATGATAAATTATACTACATTGGTATGCTGGTATTAATGAAACCGTTCGTGATAAAATCCAAGATACAGACACTGACGCTCTAGTGCGAAATTTTTTTCTTATCTGCTTATATTCACCTGAATTGTCAGTTGAGTCTTTCATAATGCATTCCATCAAGTAGTTAAACTGTGGAGAGAAATCAGTTGAAAGACTAAGACTTCCTATATTTGAAACAAATGTTGTGGTTCTTAATCTAGGTAAAATTCATTACTTAGTCTGACAATGTTGTCAATTCTGATGTGAGTCACAAGGAAAACATAAAGCAAGACTGTAAAAGGCGACTAGGTTGAATGGGTTACTTATCACCTCTTGAAACACGAAATGTAACTGCAGCAATCAAGCTTTGCGCGTGCTCCAAGTCCAACACATTTTGTGTGTAAATGGTTAAGGAGAATTTAGTGGTCCACTGTGTTTAAGGACAGTAAGGACTGATTGATAATAACAGTCAATGAGGGAACAAGTTCATCTCAACATTCCTAAATTCCTTAACAACTTTCGTAAGGACTGGATCTAGAAGAGCACAACTTCGCCGGCACACTAAATACAACTTTCTTAACAGAATCCTCCCATAGGAGCTCAAAATTAGAGAAAAATCCTGAAGAAGTTACTTTAAAGGAATCACTCCAAGGAGTTCAGATACTGTTATAAATTGCAGCTGCATCAAACTCAAGAGTGAATATCAGATACTTAGAGAGGTTCTACATATGACAGTCATGGCTGTTGAAGACAAAGCAGCCACAGCTGCTGTAAATGAAACAATTGCAGCAAAGCACAATGGCTCATAAGGTCATGAGAGTAGCTCGAAAAGTAGCAGTATTCTCCAGATACATCATAACGTAATCACTATGTATGATTTTAAAATGTCAAGTTAGAAAAGCTTGCAGTTCCTTCAATGGAGTTTGCTTATACCCAAATACACAATTTATATAGCTGGTATTGTGCTACTGAAAGCATACACACCATCACAGGCATAAGGTCACACTGATACCAAATCATTAAAAAGTAATTTTATTTGGACTTTCAAAGAAAAAATAACCTAACCATGAATGTATCATTATTAGACTGAACATGTGCATTGGACGTATTATTTCAAATTTCGCCAGTACCGGACAGCGGTACGCTAGTTATAGGCATGCGTGGCTGAGCGCTTCATTCTGTTCTTCTCGTGTCTGTTAGCCCACTCGTTCTGTTATCATCGTACCGGATTCATTAAAGCTTCAGTTGTGTTACGGATTGTGTCATCGGGTTACTTCTACTTCATTAATTGGTGTGGTGGGAACTTCCTCGAACCTAAGTAAAGAAATCGACACCCAAATACAAGGGAAAGCATTCATTCCTAACGTAAGTACGTCGATATGTCAAACATTTTTCGTCGTTTGTGCTCGATTCTCTCGTAAACCCAATACACAACAACAGCCATGGCTTCTTCTCCACCAGCCTCGAAGCAGTGGAGTGTCTCAAAGAACAAGGCTATAGACAGCTTAGAGAATTGGAGGCAAAATCTGGTCTATACCTTGTCACTCGACAGCAATTTCGCTCCGTTTCTCGCCAACAGCACCACGTGGGGAAAGAAGACTAAGACCCAGCCCCTGCACGGCTTCACCAACAACAGAGAAACAGTACCACTCTCCAAACGCCGAACGGCCCAGCAGAAAGTAAATTTCCTGGAGCTCATCCTCGGGCGAATAGCCAGCTATTATCCACTGATATCTGGGAATACCATAGTGAAGAACTTGACCTCTACCTAGTCTGTTTGAAACATGATACGCGCACAGGAGCGTATCATGTTTTAGATCACAGAAGCTCACTTTCTGGATTTCACCAACTTACATTTAGAAGCTGATAAGTACCAGAGAATCTCTTCCAAAGACTAACGGCCCTTATTGAGGACACTTTACTGACCACCGAAGACGAGGAACTCACTCCCACCTTGGAGAATTTCATTGTCCTGACCTGGCTTAAACTGATATATCCTGAGTTACCTAAGCTTGTAAAACAGAGGAACGGAACAGAATTAAGATCACGAATTCTAGCCTCAATAAAACCAGAAATATCTCAGGCCCTCACCTCCTTGCTTGACGAAATACGTACAGCTGACGACGCCAAGATTATGCGCACCATTGTAAGTAGCTACGTAAACCTACTGGCAGCAGAACTCCATACAAGGCGAACACACGACCCAACTGCCCAGCCAGGTCCTGTTGACTATGCAAACAAGCCAGCCAACCTAATAGTGGGCAGTGAATGTAGTTTTCTTCCAGAACAGGATCGCAAGTACATAGCCAAAGCTAGACAAATTGCCAACATCTTTGATGATCCCCTGAACCTGAGAGCAGACCCTGAGCGGATGAATCAGTCAGTGACACTGACGACACCAGATCAAGCCCAAGCACCCATGTCTTCCGTGTACAGGCTCACCAGTCACCATACTTGGACATGTTCTATTCACAGCACCCAGTGCACGTAACCATCGACAGTGGCGCCACAGGAAACATGATTCGTCACACCATCATCCAACATTTTGGTTGCCAGGTGACATCTAGTTCCCAATCCGTCCACCTAGCAGATGACTCATCTCCCCTGCACGTGTCAGTGAGACACCCTCATCATTTACCCGTGAAGGCCACAAGTTTACCTTCGAAGGCCTTGTTG
>CALNXJ010000005.1:8810000-9000000 GCA_942486045.1 Pocillopora meandrina | reverse complement strand
GCTTATAGGTCACAAAAGCTTTAGTTTTCACATCAGGGCTGAGGAATTGCACAGCTTTAAAGATGGAACACTCTGTCTTTACTTAATACAGCGATTTCACTTAATTAAGAACACTTTCGATTCTTCACTTGAATATGACTTTTTTGGGGGGATTATCGATAGGAAGTAAAAGGTTTTACCCTGAGCATAAAGATGCTCCGAAAGAAAAACGAATGTTAGATGCAGCATGGCTGCACGCAACCTTTTCAAGAGTGGTAAGGTATTAGTACCCAGGACTCAACTCAGTTTTGAAGATGGCAGCCTCTATGTATACTTACAGCTTAAATATCTATTATTTCTTAGATTACTGGCATACGAAATGGGTAATTTGATCCTGATCACAAGATGCCACTGTTAAAATTTGATATTTTTTGTAATGTTTTTATGCCAGTGGATGAATAGACAAGTTCTTCTTTGTACTGAGACAGAAGAGTAAAAAGGGGAATTTCAACTTTTCAGTCAACCATGGACTGGAAGCGCCACATTATTTGCCAGAGAGCCAATGGAGAGAGCTTGTAGCACCCTGCAAATTCTAAAAGGAAAGATGCTGGTACTAGTTATGTTTCATTTATTTAGAATGTAGAGGAATTCCAGAAGCCTGCTGACATAAATCTTGTTGAGATCGTTTTAATAACACTAACCTACAGCATGAAAAGAAAATAAAATTTGACAAAGTTTCAGAAGAGGAAAGACATGATGAGATAGAGGAAACCATCTTCTCAAGTCCAGTTAAAGCAAGACGATCTAGTGTAGGACGTTACAACCCCTAGAGACAATGTTTTTTCTGTGATGAGTATGATAGTTCCTGTAATGTTCAATGTGCATCAACCCTTGATGTCGACAAGAAAGTCAGAGACCATGCCCCTCTTCTGAATGACAAAAAAGTCATTGCTCAGATGTTGGCTGGTGTTTTAGTTGCCATGGAGGCAAAGTACCATGTCAAGTGCTTGGTTGGACTTTACAGTACGGCCAGGCCTTTCAAACAACAGGATTCAAAACCTACAGATGATACCTCAGTGGAAATTGAAGAGCTTACATTTGCCGAGCCTGCTACACTTATCCTTTCAGATTTGGTGAGATATTGTACCTCCAAACTACAAGGGATAGGTGTTGAGTATGGCAAAGTTAATGCAACAAGCCTTAAGGAGAGAGTGCTAGCAGCATTTCCCAATCTTACAGCGCATGCAGAAGGCAGGGAAATTTAACTGGTGTTGCAACATGAAATCGGGGGAATGCTGTCAAAGTTTAAAAAGATGGATTCTGACGCATTTTGTCTGGCAAGAGCAGCACCTATCGCAAGGAGAGAAATCCTGAGAAAAAAAATTCTTCAAATCGCACATTTGTCCCAGAATGTCAGGAAAATGCTGTTCCTGTCTCCTTGCTAACATTAGTTGGTGTGATAATCACAGGTGTCACTATTAAGGCCAACCCTCCAGATAGCCAGGCCTGTCTCTCAATCGTGCAACTGATCATATTTAACAGCATTTCAAGACCTTGCAATCATCCTGAGGGCACTTGTAAATAACACATCATATAAGATCAAGAGAGTGCCCACTGCCCATTTATACTGCTCTGAAAATATATGATGCAACCAGAGACAGATCTCTCATTAATACCTTTTATAACCTAGGAATGTGTATTTCAAACAAAAGGTTTAACTCCATGTCTACCAAAATAACAAACAGTGTAATTGAAAGGTATGCACCTGAAGGAGTTACATGTCCATTTAAACTCAGAGGGACACTATTGACAACTACAGCAGTTGCTAACATTGATCACAATCTGAGTTCCACTACCTCTCAGGGCTCGCTTCGTCCGTGCCTCCTTGAAGGAGATGGAAACCTGATTGCAATCTATACCAGGGATATCATGGATGATATGGTGGTCAAAACTGTTCACAATGTTACAAAAATTGGTAAGGAACAGTTTAACTCATTTGTCAATGAGTGGTTCATCAAGAGAAGCAAGCCTGTTATACAACCTCTCAAGAAGAATGATCTTCCCACTTTCATGTCAACCAACAAGGAGACCATTTCAAAAGACAAGGCAAAAGTGGAAGTTTTGAAAGAGGATAGTGCTTTATGTTTGTGGCTATGCATAGCGTGTCAAATTCATGATGGAAACTTGGAAGATTTCTTTAAGTATGAGAACCAACTACAGCTGCCATCACTTTTGCAGTTTGGCCAGCTTTGAGGAGGACAGAAGGCAGACTTGGTGAAGTGCTTACCCAGCACATAAGCATAGATTGCATCTCAACCAGTCGCTGATGCAGTTATTCTTGATGAAGCTGTTGTTGTGCAGATGCTACAGCCAAGAGCACCACGCACCTTTGATGAATACTTTAGTACCCTGTTCACCCCTTACATCCTCAAACACCTTGAAACAGCAAGAAGGGTTGACTTACTATGGGATGTCTATCAGGATGATTCACTAAAGAGATGATTGCGAGAAAAGAGAGGCATTGGACAATGGCCCGAAGTACTAGCATCAACAAGAATTCCTGTTGACTGGAAAGGCTTTCCGTGAGTCGATGATAGTAAGGACAAACTTTTCAAACTCATTACAAACAAGGTATGTACCTAATATTGTCGACTTCTATAACAGAGCTGTGTCTTTAACAGAATTCAAACACCTTACTATACACGATTTGATCTCATATATTTTTATTCACTTTATCTAAGGTGGTTTGACTGCAGGCACCTGAGGGGTAAGAGCATCTACTCTGCTTATGGCGAGGGTATCCTAACAAGTACTGAAAGAAAAGAGATGAGCTTACTTGCACCTTGCACAAATGAAGAGGCAGATACTCGCCTTATAGTCCATGTACATGATGCAGCCTCAAGTGGATATTGACAAATTTAAATTAGAAGCAATGATGCAGATGTTGTTGTACTTGCTATTTCAGTGGCTAGCACTCTTCCAAAAGATGAACTCTGGATCACCTATGGGTCTGGAAAGAATGTACAGAATACCCCTACACATGCTATAGCAATGTCCCTGAGTCCCGATAAAGCCTCAACCCTACCATTGTTCCATGCACTAACTGGGTGTGGTAATGTTTCATTTTTTGGAGGGCATGGAAAAAAACGGCTTGGAATGTGTGAAGAGTGTTTCCTCAACTGACACCAGTGCTAAAAGTCCTCAAAGTATCACAAAAAGAGAACACAGAGGAATGCATGGCTGTGCTTGAGAGGTTTGTTGTCCCTTTATATGACTGTACAAGCAGCCTTACAAAAGTAAACGAGGTACAGTAAAAGCTCTTTTCAAAGAGGTCTAGAAGCTCAGACAGCATGCCTCCCACCAGAGCCCCACTTGAGCAGCACGTCAAAAGAGCAATGTTCCATAAAGGCTACCTATGGGGCCAAACCCCCTTTTGTCAGCCAGTGCTCCCAAGCCCATCAGACTGGGGGTGGCAGCAGCTCAACAACTCATGGTTACCATTCTGGACAACTCTACCTCAAGCAAAGGAATCTGTTCTATACGTGATGTGGATGTAGAGCTTCATGTAGAGGATGATGCAAGTCCTTAAAGGCTTATTTGGTGTGCACTGGTTTGTGCAAGTGTGGCAGCAACTACCAACAGCCATAAATATTTTTATAATAAAGTTCGGATATAACGAGCGCTGTCATTGGTTGAAAGAGCGTGCTCTATGAGAGTATAGAGCATAGAACTGAGCTAAAGCTGTCACGCCATCTGCCAAATTATTCTATGTTCGACCTTTTCCGGGACTTCTTTTTAGCTTTTTCCGATAATTGAAAGTGAAATTTCGGAACAAGCGAGCCGGCAAGTAACAACGGAAGAACCAAACAAAGGTTTGTAAACATACCAGGCGCCGTAATTTACGTTATTAAAACGTGAGCAGATATGATAATCCTTAAAGGAAAAACAAAATAGACATTCCGAGTTTCAAAGATTTTCACGCTCAGTTAGATTGCAAGCTTAAGTACGGTAATAAAAATCAAACACAGCAAACACTCGAATAGTATATAAAGTTCAGAGTTCAAAAACAAAATAGAACAAAACAGAAATGATGAAAAATATAACCAAACTGACATAACTGCTAAAATTCATACTAATCATGACGGTGTCTGAGCAAATATGATCATGCTGAAGTCCATCGCGGCTCGCTTATCATGACGATCTCCGGTCATCACAATAAAGCAAGCCTCAGAAACTACATCGGCCGCCCTTCGAGTGAAAAAATAAGAACTCGCTCTGATATCCTTTCCGATGCATTGAGTGGAAAGTCACTTCAGTCACTGCAGCCGAGTTTTGCGACGCTGTCATTCCGAGCGATCTTCATGTTCCGGTGAATTCGGCTGTCGTTCATTTAAAAAACTCTTGCCTTGAACAGTTTGTTTTCTACCTTGTCATGTGAAAAAAATTGCGTTTTTTATGAGCCATAATTCGGCTGAAGTTCACTGAACATTTCACTTGAGGATTCTGTATTAAAAACTTCAAGCAAAAGCGTTAAATTCGACTTGCCGAACTATTTTAGTTTGTAAACTATCTCAGATTGTGAACTTTAATGGTTTTTGAACTTTGATGGTTTGACACTTTTGACAGCTTTTGTCTTGTAGAGCCAATCAGATTATTTGAACCATTCTAACAGGGATTCTGATTGGCCTATTGTAGTGTGCTCTATGAGAGTATAGAGCATGCTGACGACACTGTTATTCGCTTTGGAAATAAAGTTTGTTTTGAAAATTGAAAGTAATTCTTGGGGAATTTAACAGATTCTTTATTATAAAACAAATAGAGAAGCCTTGACTGTGCTCTGTTCTTTTATAAAGCACGCAGGAAGCGGCTAGAGCACTCAAGAAGTGGGGAGAAACTACGTCTCGTGTTTCTCCCTACACTTCTTTCGTGCTCTAACCGCTTCCTGCGTGCTTTATAACAGAACAGAGCACAGCCAAGGCTTCTATATTTGTTAAACAAAGGCGTCAGTTGTGACCAGAGTACATCGACTAAGAATTAGCCATTTCATTAGTCACTTGTGGAATTTTGGTCAGATAGGAGAATATTTAGGATTTCACCTAAAGCGCCGTTCAGAAAAATGTAGCTGAACAATTTACCACAGGTATCCCTAACCTGTTAACCAAAGCTTATTTATACTAGGTGGTAGATTTTACTAAAGTAACGGAAGAGAATGTCAAATCAAGCAAAGATATAAGCTTTATGTTTCTAACATAAACAAGTTTTACCAATTGTGATTCAGAACATAATGTAAACCGGTATATTTGACATTTAACCACAGGACAGCCAAACACCATGATAAATATCATAGATGATAGACATGTAATGGCGTAAGATGAATACCAATGTATAGAATGTGACTTGGTGGTTATGTTTGAAAGCTTTTGTGGCAAATTTCCCTAAGCAATGTCATTTAAGATGATTTTTATATCCTAATCATTCTAAGTAACATATTGCAGTTTGCAGCCTTTCCCTACATCTGGGAAATTCAGAAAGGCGCAAAACTCTAGAACAAAAATTTATCTTTCAAATTGGCACCCTTAGTCCCCACGGTATCAGCAAGGGCTTTTCATTTGACTAATTTCTTTTTGTTTTTCTTGTCACCATATTCCCACCAGTAGCATAGCTCCATTTTCTGCATATAAACACTCACAACCCACAATTCCTCCATTAGCTTTGACAAAGGGTAATGGTCAAAATGTCCACTCAGTTGATAATAGTAATGTTAATCACTGACTTTATGCACCAACACTTCACAAACCTGAAGACCAAGGTCATAGGCCAAATCCAGTAATTTAGAGGCAAGTTGCTGAGAAGCTGGAGCAAGAACGACTGTCTGGAGACTGCCATTCACAGACAGTTTAACACTGTCATACACTGCTGTGAAAAGCTTTACTGCATACTTTTCTGCTGTACTTCCAGCCTACAACATTATCATAATCATCTTTGTTTAAACACAATAATCTTTAAGCTAAGAGCTCTGAAAGAAACACAACAAACTTTGTATATCGCCTTGTTGAGACTGATGGATTTATTGGCAAATGAAAGGAACTCTAGATATAATGGACAAATTTATGGTGAATTTCTTTGATATTTCAAAACTCATATAACTTTGAAAAAGCTGTTTTGACAAACAGGATATCAGAAACATACACCAATGATTGAATAGACAATGCACAGGAGACAATTACAATACACCATCAACAATAAAATTACATACATGTAACTTTGCAAATTTGATCAGGGACTAGCCACATGCTATTTATAAAAGGGGTAGATTAAAGGTGACAGCTAGATGACTCTACCTGAGCATGGTTAGCATATTACTACAGTGCTCACTGGTAAAATTTTCCAGTTATTTGGCATTTGAAATGTTATGCAATAACTACTTGAACCCTACAAACCTGAGCCTTTAAAGCAGGTAGTAGCAAGCCAGCATAGTGCAGCTGTTGGTGGCCTTGTACCAAGTAAGCCAATCTCAGATGATCAACATGGTATTCTTGCAGACCACTCAGTGGAAATGGAAGTTGATCAAACAGATTGCAGTGACTGTAACAAGGCAATAACATAGGACTGAAACTGTTTAACGTTTTTCTTATTAGTACTCTAGAGCATTAAGGTCCCTGTTTTACTTAAATTGTGCTGTTGACTACCTTTTACGAAAAAAAAAGCAACTTGTGCATACATGGAGCAAGATGAATATATGTATGTAAAAAGGGTTACATAAATCAGTTGGTCGCTCAAAACCGTTGTGGTACATAAGAGCGTAACATCATCAGTGATGGAAACAAATCGGCGGAAAGGAAGGTTAGTTCATCGGGTTCCGTATACTAAATCTCGGGAGAAACTGCAAGAATTATTTCAGAGTGTATGCGTGTTGTTTTGTAAATATAAACACTGTAACCTATTTTAACTTGTTTTTGTGTCCTTTTAAGCAACGCGATAGGTCTGTTATGACCACAGTGCCAAATTTTATTCTTTAATTTCGATCTTCTCCACAATGCCCGTAGTTCATGACTTGATATTCAACGTAAATTATCGAGAAAGCACCTTCCGATCACCTTTGTCTACGTTGTAAGTAACGCAAGCGCGCAAGCGTTACGACCGATCACGTTTACATAACGTTTTAGGACAACTCGGCATCTAATCTCCATTCAGTTGCTGTGAAAACCTAAAATTCTCAACGTAGAAGATAAACGAACGAAGTTTGAACGGTCAAAAGGAGATCTTGGTCAATTTTAAGAATCATGCAAATGATCTTTGACACGAGCGCAACTGAGCAAACACATGGATTTGCGCTGTTTTTAAGAAGTTTGTGGATGGAAGCTAGAGATATACCCGCGGGTTTGAGGCAATCCGTAACCTTATTGATGCATAAACTATGCACTGATATGCTTTTTCAGCCCGATTAACATCTGCATTTTGAGAATTCTTTCGTACAAAGTAGAAAATTTTTGATATGCAAATTATGGTCGAAGAGAGGGGTCTCCTCTGATCACGGTGGTATGAAAAATACTTCAGCTGAAGTTTCCATGTTTTGTCTGTGAACTAACTGAATACATCTTGTAACTTGTGGCAAGATACAATTCCATGAGCTACATTGTTGCAGTCGCTGCGCGCTGGACAAAATCTTTGAAATTTACACTTTCGATCACTGTTCACTGGGGTGGTCTGGCCAGAAATCATTTTTGGCTTGTGACGACGCAAAAAAAGAGAATTGGAGAACAACTAAACTATTTTTCAAACATGTGTCCTAATCCCTTTTCATGGGCAAAAAATAAAAGAAAACTTTCTTCCGACGGGAAGTCGAGAGGACCGCTACTAGCGAGAGTGGTACTTTAAATTCTAGACAAGGCACAAATTAATCATAGGACTTGTTTGCGAAACAAAATTGTACATTTTCCCCGTAACTTCTTGCCATGGGGTTATTCTTGTTGGAAAGGAGACATGCATTTAAATATACAAAATTTTTCCTAGAAAATTACCTTTCCAATGCAATCTTCTTTTCAAGGGTTCCTTTAAATCTTTTCAAACTCTCTCCTGAAAGCCTCTGGGCCAACAGCTTACACAAAGCACCAGTCTAAATAGTAGAACAAAGTGGATCAATAAGAGTACAGTATGTAACAGGTTACCGCCTTAGTGCTGCAGCAGGTATGACAAAAATGAGCAGCATTCTGTGTCTAGGTGCTTTCTGTACTAACCAAAGCAGGGAAAGGCGCAATGTTCTTTTTAGTGACCAGACAAAAAATTATGTTTCAAAATTGGCCACCTTCACGAAACAAACTGGTGTCAAAGTGACACCCCCTCTTAGGTCCAAATCAATTAGTGGATATGGACTCTCCTATTCTCCACCATGAATTTAAGATTATTAGTCATGCAAACTCATTGTCAGATCTCCTTTGACTCTAGACACAGAGTACCTAAATATGTCTATGAGTGATCAAAACAAATGGATCTTTTTCATGTAATCTTTTCCATTTAATGATGGTTTTTCTTTCTAACTTATTAGAAATATAATTGTGTCTGTGTTTCCAACTACGATGTTCGATTGACTATCACTAAATGCAGAAGCATATAACCTACAGCTGTAGAGGCATTTTACTTCCCTAAATTGTTAAAAAAGCAGGGGTCTAAATTTCTGATTAGCTAGTCTTGCACTCTACTAAACCCCAGCTCTTGGACAAACATAATTTAACCCTCACGCTTGTGATTTACAAACTTTCCTGGTGTTCTCCCAACATTACAATTATGTGTGTTAGCTGGTAGAAAATGCTGTGCACTGCTTTTATAAAATAAACTTCAATTTTCTAAAGGTTTACCAGAGCAGTAAATGATAGGATTTTTAACCAATCGGGACACTGGAAGTATCTTAGTTATTTTGTAAATGCTTCTAGATAGGTTATATGCCACTGCTGAAAATAAACAATAATCTTTTTCTGGTTTTTGGAGTCTTTACACTATTGATTACTGGCACTTTCTTGAAATCCACTCACCATTTCATTAGTTGTCAATAATACATTCAGGTGGGCTTATCATTGCCCTTCAAGTATTATGTTTCTCAATCCCCCTATCAACAAGAACACCCTTATGTCCCCTTAGGAGGAAAAAGTTAACTGTGGAAAGCTGTGTGAATAATTTCAAATTAAAATGGTCATTGCCAATAAACAGAGAGCTGAACCCCAGGGGCAAATTATTTAAAAACTGCATCCTAAACAATCTTCAATTTAGTTGAACCCTTATTTTCATGAAGTGTCAGAGTGCCAAGTACTAACAGTGGGAAGGAATTTATTTAATTAAATCAACCCTCTTTCAAAGAAAGCCTGAGGCCCTCTGAGTGTGTAAATCCTGGTTTGGGTTAGACCTTGCATAAATAACCAGCCTCAAAAGTTTGAAATATGGAGACTTTGAGTTACAATTACATAGCCCTAGTTCATGCCCAACTAGATTAGTCACTTGATTGCTTTTCAATATCTCTTTCTAGCCACTGAAAGTTGCCAAAATGGATGCAACTGAGTAAAGGATACCACGACAAACATCTAACAATAATTGAAAGAAAAAGAAGCAAAAGAACACAAAAACAATCACTGTATTCTGTCACTGAAATAAAACTTACTGTCCTTCCCAACTATTATAGAAAATAATATCCAAATTTAACACTATCCAGAAGATTTTGTCTCTATCCAGGAGACTCCTGGAGATTTGGAAAATTTAATATAGCCAATGATCCAAATAGATACCATCACCAAACTTGAACCCAACTATTTTTGTATGGAGCAGGATATTAGGTGAATAAATTAGTTACTTTTGGGTTTACAAAATAAGCTCTGTTTTCACTTTTTAAGCTAAACTCCAAATAATATAGATTTGAAGCTTTAGGGAGATCCTCTGTTACTCCAAATGGGGAAGAGTAGTCAAAGGGTCGAACTGAAACATTACAACTTCCTTAGTAATGTATGACCACCAACCACAAAATGTAATGTAAAGGCGTGAATATTTTCTGGAACAGCCACCACTACAATAACATGATTCCCATACAGAAAATACACTTGAGTAAGACTTTGAAAGTCAATTAAAGTTTGTATACCAAAAGCTACCAAAATTACATGCAGTTACAAAACCTGTTCTGGTAACTTCTCAACAACTTCAACATCTCCCATGTGAAATCCAACCACTCCTGGTTCCAAGACACAGCTAAGTAAAACCTCAAACAGGTCCTCACTCCAAAACTCAAGAGGAAATGTCTAACAAAACATCAAGACTATCATTAATAGAGATTACAAGAGTAAATAAATCAAAGACCAATGAGCTTCAAAGCACTCTGTGCAATCAGTTTTTCAGTTCACTTTTCTTAGTCACCCGATAAATTTGAATTGTTCAGGACTGTATCACTTAAGCACCTCACTTGTTTCACCCTGTTTTAGTCAATTTGTTTTTCAACCATAATTTAGCAAAAGGCAGTACATTAATTTTGTGTAAATAACATAAACAGCATTTTTATGGACTTAGCTCCTTGGAAACCATCAGAAAGGAAAAGGCTTAAGGTCTCTCCAAAGCAAAACCTTGACTACTTAATTAGGTACACCTCTCAAGCAAAATGATTTACCAGGGTAGAGAGCAGTAAGTAAACTTGAGAAGTGACTGTAAAAGAAGGACCATGCAGGACCTTGAAAAATACCATAAGTTTGGAAGCTTGTAGTGCTCTTGATGACTCAAGTTAGAACAATTTCTTAGTTTCTAAAATAATATCTGTAATAGGTTATTTGTTGCAGAAAATTCTACCTTATTTTCTAAGTCTGAGTAAAGATATCATGGGGAAACATTGGACTTTGAAGTTGAGTCCAGATTCAAAATTGCATATTTACTGTCATGGCAGCAAAGGCAAAGTAATTGTCAAACTGAGAAATGATTTTTAGTGTCAGAAACTATTTTTAAAAAAATGTATATAATTTGCTCTCATAATGGATCAATCTGAAAATGCGTCTTTAATATCAAGGAACGTTATCATATCCTACTAAGCGGAGTGGGAGCTCAAGGAAATTGCCCAGCTCTGAATTTCCTGCAGAAAATAACCTATGACAGATGTTGTTTCAGAAACTAACAAATTGTTCTAACTTGACATATCAACAGCGCTACAAGCTTCTGTACTTATGGTATTTTTGAAGGTACTTAATGCTGTTATCACAGAATCATATACATAGTTACAATGCCCATTTCACATCGAATTAAGAATATTGAGCAAATAAAATAATGTTTAATCACCTTTAAAGTTTCCTGGGGAAAGTCCTGGAGAAGCACGGTAACAAAATTTATGACCCTTACTATCACTATGCACTTAGCCCTGTACACAGACACAAAAATAGAGAATAATCCTCTGGAAAACTGTTATCATAAACATTTCTAAAAAACCATAAGCTATCACTTGGTTAACTACCTGGTAGAAGGGATGGTTGCTTAAGACATCCATAGGATGAAGGGATTGCCCATTTTTGCCAGTAAAACTTCTGTTGGAACTTAATTACATCAACATACTGCCATTCAAAAATTAGAATCCAAATGCCTTAATCTAAATTGAATGTTAGTGTAATTAACTGTTATGGATAAATTCATTATTAAATCTCCCTTATTGCAATCTCGTGAAGTTCTGTCAAATATGGAATGGGTTTTCCGTTTCCAGGGAAGAGAGGGCAACTTCTTCTTTCACTTTGAAAGTAAACCAAGGTTGTGGGATCATATTCATTATCAAATCATGCAAGTCATTTTCCATAGGAGCTATTTCAGGCCCATACCACACTGATCAGTTTTCAAAGAATACAATAGTCTCGACCAAAATGAATGGAACTATTTTGGCCAACTGACCTTTCCAACCAAGTGTAATGTACCTTTAGATGTATTTTTAATTATCATCCCACTAAAAGACCTAACAACACTGATGGAACCCAAAGTATGCTATGCTAACTTTGTCAACATTTTCAAAAAGCCATCTTTCTAATCTGATGCATTTTCTGAACATTTCACCATTGAAACAGCATTTTAGGACTCTGTAGTATGGATGATTAACAAAAATGTATTAAAAATCATGCTCTTTCCAAACAAAATACATTAGTGTGGAAGGGGCCTAAGACTGCAATTTAGCTATCATGTAACAAGATAAAGACGTTCTAGTCTTGCATCATAGATATCACAAAACAAATGAGCTTTGTCTTCACAAATTGTATAGGGCTTTTAAATCAAATGTCAGGCAACCATAAAACATATTTTGTTGCAAATGTTCCGACCACCACCTATCTGTCCATTTTGCTATTACCCTTTTTGTAGGGAAATTTGAAAAGTACATCACTTTTGTGGTAAGGGGCTGAAAGTAGCATTGAGTAAACATTGTACTTGGGTTTCCATTATTTAATGTTTCAACATTGGAAAAAAAATTTTAAATCCTTGGTTTCTGCAAATCTCCCCCACTAGTCTTGACAACTATTTAGCTTGTTTCAGACTTCTCAGGAACCAGACAGCAGTAATTACCAAAAAAGAAGGAAAACTGCCATGTGCAATAAAACAGACCCTGACAGGATATCCAGGTGATGAATACAATTAATCAGACAAAGAGTTAGCCAAATGAACCAATAAGAGAGAATAATGTACCTGTATACACACTATGTTCTGAGGTTTCTTTATAACCAGCTAGTTCAGCTTTTATTTAGATTTGAAATTATTAAAATAATGTACTTTAAGAAATTCAAAAGAGAAACCATACAGGAAAAGGAATTTTTAAAAGTCAGTTACGTGTATCAGCATGGTGTTTGGAGGTGCTTTCTCTCCAGTCTGTCATTTTGTTGCTATTTCACTGTTTTCAGACACCTTCCAAAACTAGGCACAAGCCATTCAAGTCAATAAATCACAAACTACCCTCTGCAATTCACACTTGTTGACCCATGGAAAGTGAGTATACACTTAAATCCACAAAAAGTTGTCACCTACTGATAGATTTTTGACATCTGCTGCTTCGAGGAGTCAATTACATCCTAATTGCTCAAGACCCAAATTAATGAATGAGAGCAATACATGTGTTGTACAAGATTGTTTGAGGTTACCTCAATTGTGATTTAACCATTAAGTGTATGGGTTCCAACTGTAGCAAAATTATTCATGCCATATAAGGAGATCAAGACATTAATACTTATGTAACTTAATAATAATCCGCTTATTACAATATCATACTCTGTATATAGCAGATACGTATCAATGTTGTTATAATCCTCTTCCTGTAATATCAATAATTTTGCTACAGTTGATGTGCCTCATGATGTGTTATTAAACCCAATCTTCCTAAAATGTAAATTTCATCATGGCGCAAGTATCATAACATATGGGACCTTTTAAGTATGTACAGTAGGCCTCATTCTCTTTTTTGCTCAAAGGTATGAAGGATCAGTTTGCATTATATTTCTATTATTGTCTTTATTATCTTCAAATCATATCCTCTAAAAGGGTACTATTTTTGTGTCCACAGAAATAAGTATTTTGCCATATTCAAACACATTTATACCAAAGTCACCTGATGTAAGAAGTAATATTGATGGATACGTTAAATCAGACAAATCACATTAATAGGTAACTAAGTCAATACAAGAAAATGAAATCATTGTTAGTTTGGTAATTACTGATAGCTTTTAAACATAACTTTTCTACGTATTTCATATACCTGAAATAGTCATCTATCTCTCTGGGTGTAAAAATGTCCCCCAAGCCCCTTGATGGACCTGCTGTGAAACAACTGGTGGCTGCTGTAATCCCAAACATTGCCAGACGAGACAAAAAGAACTTCAAAGATATGAAAAGAACACTGGGCATTTTATCATCCTTTGGTGCTACATGGAAATAGAAAAGAGTTTTTAAAAAGTATTGAGAAAAGTTGTCATAATAAGGAAAGGCTTATTGTTTTATGGCAAGTCTGAACTGTGTTCAATTACCACCAAAATGTTAATTGTATGTTTCACTGGCATAAGATGTGCAAATCTATACTGTCCCTTCATATTTTTTTTTTTTAATGTGTTCTTTCCTACAATGTGAAAAATTCTGCCCACTCTTTAATTGACCAGGTTCCTTATTTGGTAACTGAGAGAAGGGCAATTTACTGCAGCTTGAAGCTATTACCTGACCACTAATATAGAAAATCCTTTCCAAGCAAGAGCACTCATCATGGATTTAAGATAAAAAAGCCAAAGACATGCTCAGTAATCCTTGCTTCATGGTTTTTCAAGGGATTGGAAGATCTTACAACAGCACAACCAGAGTCAGCAAAGCTGTATATATGCTTATTTTGAGTTGCATGGCAAGAATTAATCCTTCTTACCAGGTTATTTCATACCTTAACATGGACCTGAACAGAAGATGCTTACAAATTTGCACTGGTGCAAAAGGAATTTCAAGGACAAGATATGCCTTGGCAGAGGACCACCTTACAAGTTTTGTTCTTTTCACTAGGGAGGCAACTAGATCCTGCAAAAGTTGATTGTCTTTAATGGAGCTTTGAAGCCTCATACTCCATCAGTTACTCAGGGATCATCCAGAAAGGGCAAGATATGTGAAATCAACAGGGAAAAAAAAGCCAAACATACAGCTTAATTGAAATCCACTGAGCCTGAAAGAGTATCTACGATAAGTGACTCTAAATTCTGTGGTTGGACCCAAGATAGATACAACATTGTGGCATCTGGTCAACTACACATACATTATGAAGCAAAGAAAATTACTTTTTCCAGGTGTTTAGTGACAAGCGAGGTATCATCAGAGAAAAAGCTTTCTCACTGTGCAGTGAAGGATATGTAGACTTTGAAATGGTTTGCAAAATGAAGTTTCCCTCTTACAAGGTAACAGATGATTTTAAAAAAACTCATAATCAACTATTTGGCACAGAAGATGGATTCATGTGCAAAAGCCATTGTGTTATGATACCTGCTAACTAATGTCTGCATGATTCACAAATTTGCCCAGAGAGAAATCCAGAGTGTGCCAGTGCTCACCAGCCCAAAGGTCACAGCCTAGCAAGAGGATTACCTGTCACAGTGTAGAAACTTTATACCCTCATGAAGTGCCACATTTTATCTTAAAGAAAGGAAAGGTCACTTGGGGTTTTCCATCCATCCTATGGCTGGTGTCAGACAATGGACCCCCTATTTCATAATGATGACTTTAAGATTTTAAGCAAACAGTGGCTTTCAAATAATGCTTCATCAGAAAAAAGTCTTTAGATGTATTCCAAGACCCGCAGATCCCTAATAACAAAAATCTGTGTTAATATGTAAGATCCCTAGCTAGCATTAATTGAGTGACCTACACACTTGCTGAAAGCATAAAGCCCTAATCAGCATGGTAATTGCTTGGGATGCAAATGTCTCTCCATAACTATAGCATCATTTGAGCCACCTGATTTCTGACATGCCTGAGAGAATTGTGAAGGTACAGAAAGATGATAATGATAGACATTACCATGAACTGCCAAAATTGGATCCCTCGCAGCTACATTTTGTCGGAGATATAGGTAATTGTTCATGCATAGTGGACCTTCCATGAAAACAATACAGATGGAGCCATGAATTGGTCAGAAGCAATGCTGAGACAACCCTACCCTTGATAGAACTTCCATAAAGGGAACACACAATGGGACTAATGGCTTACATTGTAGTGGCAATCAACTGGCATAAGTTCAATCCCAATAAAGCATGACTCTTTTTCAAACACCTTTTCTAACAGCAGTCAACCTGAACAGGTCAATTAGTCACTTGTTATGAACAGAATCCACACCTGAAAAAAAAAATTTTTTTCACAGAAACTATCTGTGGTTATGCTACCACATGCAGACATCTTTGAATAAAAAAAAATTATCAGCTACCAGTAATAGGCTACAAACTTGTTACTCACAAATGAAGACCCAGCTTGGTGATAGAAGATGCTCACTGAAGCTCCATGTGTAGCAGTCAAGAGCTGCTAAAACAAACTCAAACCAAAGAATTGTCTCTTTCAAGGAAAAATGTCCACCAACATGCTCAAGGGTTGGATATTGCTGAATACCTTTCTGTCCACCACCACCTCCCTCAAATCTATTAATAAATCACAATAAAAGAACATTGACAACAACTACAACATGACTGTCAATGTATTAAATTATGAAATGTTCACTTATAGCAAACAATTTTTCATCATGTCATTCAGGTGTGAGGGACCAAAGGCAGTGACAATAGTTCCAGGGTATACTTTCATTGCATTGTATTCATGACGATATGGTAAATAGTAAAGGCCAAAGTTCTCTAATAGCTATGTACAATCTCATATCCATAAAAGCAAACCAATTGAGGGCTCATTGAATTCTCCACTTTTAGAAATTGCTGTTGAAAGCAATTGAACACAATAGTAACTCAGATTATCACATCAAAACTTTCAGAGAGCCATAGAAACATTATCTCATGAAGTATGTGGCTTTGTCCATAGATTGAAAACTACCTAAAGGAAAACATAAAAACAAAGCAAGATCTAAATTTCAAATGTTGAAGTTTAAGACATAATTTTGGATACAAGAGTGTAGTAAAATTAAACATGAACTAAAGGTCCATGGACCACCCCTTCACATTTGGACCCAAGCCATGGAATCCTTTCAAGAACTACCCAAATCTTTTTCATTTCTTGGTCAGTTGTTCCTTGCAAATAATAATATATGAGTTGTTTAATTTTTTAGCTATCCCTAGCTGAAATAGTTGGTTTGTGAACACTATTACACCTTAAAGATGCCAATAACTCATTGTTCTAATGGCATCACTACACATGAAATGCTGCAATGTCAAAATTGCAATAATCTGTGAAAAAAATATAGAGTAATCATTACTATATATCATCATATGAAAATTTTCATAGCAATCATATGCTGAACCAGACCTATAAACAAATGAGGATGGATGGTCTTCATGAGTTCTTTTCATCCAGTCAGCAGCAGAGTTTATATCTATTTCAAATTGGAAAGAAAGGGATCACTTAGAAAATAATACCTCTTTTCATTCTGATTCAACAGTTATACTAATTTTCATGTATTGTCTTCAACAAATTGTAACCACACATCATGACCAGGCTCCACTAGCTTGACTCCTAAACTGGATAAAGCAGTGTATCATATTTGAGTTTGCAGTTTACATGAAGTGCATGCACAGCGAAGTCTCTTGCCTAAAAAAATGGATAACTCATCAAGCCAAGAAAAATTGATAGTGACTTCATGACTATTTTTACATTTGTCTGTAAAAAACGTACTAGTCAGCATACCCAATCAGCTACATGTGTGGATTTATTATTATTAAATAATCTTCATTGAGGATGCCAAGTTTACAAAAAGTTGTTTATACAAGGGCCCTAAAAAGATTAAAATCTAAGAAAATGACCATCATTTATAAATAGGAATGATAAGATAAGAAACTAATATAAATAGTGAGAGTATATTGATTAAAACGACTTAAGGAAAATTAAAATGTAAGGCTAGCCTTTAAAACTTGGCACTTAAAAAAGTGCCATTACTAAGCTGGTTCCATACATCTGCGAAAAAGTTAATTGCTGACCAGTGCCCCCATCTCCTTCTAGCTAATGGCTTATGGATATTGTTCTTAGACCTAGTATTATAACTATGAAGTTGGTATTAAAAGAAGGCATGAACAAGTGATAAAAAAAGGGGAAGAAATAGGGGAAGAATCTACCTGTTAAAAAAAAGCAAGTCTGGCACTTAAAGGCAGGCAGAATTTAACATGGCATAAAAGACCTAGTTTCTATTTATTTTGCATTGCAATTGCTCCTCATGAAGGTTCCATGATAATGAATGGTTTACAGTAAATCTTAAAACAAGAAAAAGACTTCACCTCAGCTAGAGGATTCCCATTACATGAAATAGTGAGCGAGGCAATTCTATTAAGCCTAGCACTTCTACCAATTTGTATGAATTTAAATTGAAGAAATGTAAAATGGTTTCTGTGTTTACATAGCCTGATGTAAACACATGGGAGGTTGGGAGAACACAAGATAAGCGTAGGAAACCACAACATGAAGTGGAGTGGTTTCCACCTTATCGAGTGAAAAGAGGAACGAAAACCATGTTTACATACACTCATGTAAAATGGTTTTATGGCCAATCAGAGCACGTGTACTATTTGAATTATTTTACAATTCTTGATGTTGAGCATTAATGGTTATGGCTCATCCATTTCCATATCTGACTCAGGTCAGAATTTAACTTTGATTTGATTTCAGATATTGATTTTTGCAGTGAAATAGATTACAGGATCACCAACGTATAATGTCATTCTACAGCACTCAAGTTCATTTGGTAGATTGTTCATAAAAATATTAAGTAGAAGGAGTCCCAAGATGGAGCCTTAATCTATTCCAATGGAAACTGTAGCTAGGTCAGACTTGATGTTGTTGTAGCAGGTCACTTGCTTTCAACAGGAGATGAAGGACTCAAACCAATCCCTCACAGTACCATCTACACCAATGCTGGACAGTTTGCATGCTAAGATGGAAAGATTGACCATGTCGAAAGCCTTGGACAGATCCAGGAGAGCAACTCCAGTGACTCTACCATTGTCCATACCATAGAAGATATGATCTGTAAATTACACGCAAGCACAGATAGTATAAGACTTGTGCCTAAAGCCAAATTGAACCCTCACAAGTAGATTGTTTTGCAAGAGATACTGATAAAACTGTTCATGGACGGCTTTTTCAAGTACTTTACTCAAAGTTAGTAAGGTTGAGATTGACTGAGATTCAGACAGATCTGCTATGTCACCCTTCTTGAACAATGGAACCACACTAGCAGTTTTCCAGATTAAAGGAACCATGTTTCTCTGTACATATAGATTAAGTAGAGTAGTCAAAGAAGGTGTTGTTACATAGCAAGAGTCCTTTATAAGTTGTGTACTAATCTTGTCCAAGCCAATAGCCTTATTTGGCTTGAAAATTTTAATAGAGTTGATGACCAACTCTTTAAGAACTGCCCTGAAAGATAATAATGCATTCATGGCAACTTAGAAAACTTCAGGTGAAGAAACAGAGACCACCGAAGCAAGTTAACGACTGATGTTTGCAAAAAAAGTATTAAGTGATGAGACAATACACTGGGGAGATGTTGTAATAGTTCCATAAACAGTGACAGTTGAGATGGTAAAGCTATTACCTGAAGAAGGAAGCATCTTCTTTATTACTCCCCAGAACTGGTTGGTTTTGTCTTCATTGTCCACAATCAAATTAATGTAATATTCTCCTTTTGCTTTTTTGATACAGCAGTTAACTTTGTTTCTTAACAAGTGATAAACATCCAATGTCTTCCACTTTTATTTCCATTCGCTTTTTTCTCAATCTTTCATAACTCAAAGGTCATCCAAGATGTAGGTAAACCTCACTGGACCACTCACGCCCCACTAAATGATAGTTTTCAAATGCTCAGTGACATGTGTTGGAGATCTAATTAGCTGAGACAAATTGTGGAGGCTGGCAAGTCCCTAAGGTTTTTGTTTCTGAGTCAAATTAGCATTTTTACTATTAAACAAAAATTCAATGTTGAAGTCCCGGAGAAAACTTTATTAAAATGAGAATATATTCCTGACAATGAAATATCCAGGTTTTGTAAGAAAGCACACATACACTGATTTGGGGGGCAATATATACAGCTGATAACAGGCAATTTACATCTCCACCTGTTTATTTGAATCCACAAACTATGAAAAGAGGATGGAAAACTTGAAGATGCAGACTGCCATTAAACATATCTGCAATCTGGTGAGGTTTGTATAACGCAGAGCTGTGCCCTGTTTCAGTGTGCCATGGAAACAAGGCTAGGCAAGGCTATGTGGGTGAGAAAATGTGAAATCTTAGCTTTCCAAACCAATCTAAGTGCTTGAGTAAATGCCCAGCCTAGTGCTGTTCACAAGCTTGTGTAGAACGCAAGATGTGACTGAGGTTCCAGACAGGGCTAAACTAGGGAAGGGCCCTTGAAAAAATGCATTGATCAAGTGAATAGCAGCAATAGAAGAGAGAGAGAAACAGCTAAACAAATAAAATGCATGATGTATTTATCAATGCATCAAATGCAATATGTATCAATTTTCTTGATACATATTTTGAGATAAAAAAGGTTCCAACTGGTAGGAGTAGCTTAACTAAATAAAAGGATCAAACTGCGTGACTGGTCCAATGATTTAAATGATTTAACCATATGATCCAAGTAGTTCAAATAGATCCAACCAGTGTTCATAAGTAAAATAGTCCAAACATTTCAAATAGTCTATCAAGATAAAAGGTCCAACCAATAAAAATGGTCCAACTAAATAGAATGGTCCACATGGTGTAAAATGGTCTAACAAGAGAAAATAATCCAACTGGTAAAAATGGTCTGAAAAAGCTTCAACCTGTAAAAGTGTTCTAACTACATAAAATGGTACAAACTGGTAGTAAATGGTGTTATTAGACAAAACAATCCAACTGGTTAAAATAGTCCATGACCTTATTAGATAAAATGGTCCAACTGCTTACTTGATCTTAATTGCTAAAATGACTAAAAATATGAAGTGGTCTGCAGGTAATAATAAGGATCCTACTAAAAAATGGCCCATCTGGTTACAATGACCCAACTGGTTAAAATGGTATACCATCTTTTGATGGCCTTGTAACTTCTTGGATAAACTTTGTCTGCCAGCAATTAAGGCTTAAAGCATCCATTTGAACTTACAGAACTTTGAAGGAATGAGCTTTGTGCAGATCATAGTGTTTATAGACCACCTGGTGGTCTAACATGGCTACTTTGGGAAATCGGGCTCTTTACCAATCTTCAAGAATCCCATCTGCTCATTTGTTTTTATATATTTAGGTATCTTCTTCACTGGGTTTTCAGAGGTCTAAATCTGTACTCTGCCATCTGCATTGCAAAGCAATGTGCTCGCTCAAAAGACAAAAACAGCTGGGTAACAACGTGCCATTGAATGCAAATGAAACAATATCATAGACCAGCAAACAGCAAGTAGGTAACAGGTTCACATTCCATGTCTCAAAGAAAATATTTGAATGCAAAAAACTTATTAAAATGATAATTTCTACATATTTTCTTTGTTAGAGAAGTAATTTCAAGACCTCTTGCTTCAGCAATCATCAGGTTACCACTCAAAAACAATACAAAACTTGGCCAGTAGCCTTGTGTTTTAGAATGTTTTCTCCCATTTGGAAACCTGATTAAACCCTCAAACTCTTTTCTGAAATAGTACTTAAAAAGATTGTTGTGTTTTGGAAAAGATTGCTGTGTTGTGGAAAAGATTGCTGTGTTCTCAAAGAGATTGTTGCCTTCCTGAAATGATTCCTCTCTTCACAAAAGACTGATGAATAAAGGGGGTTCTGCAAAGGTCTCACCTCCAGAAGCCAAAACATTGTCAAAAAAGGATTGTTAAAAGAAAGGAATTATAATTTCGTCTTAGCAAAGCTTGCATAGCATTAACAAATGACATATAATAATTGAAATATTGTACTTCACAAGTACCATGTATAGTACCAGTATAGCTTGGACTGTATTGAAGCTGATAATTAATATTAAACACTATTATCATTTCAGGTACTTCTGTAAACAGTAAATAGGATTGCCTGGATAGACTAGATAGACCAGAGTAGAATTCATTACCAATATTCATGATATTAACCAAGTCCACTGAGGATTCAATACCATTCCTCTTGTTATTTGAGGGAAGCAAGTGACATGGCTACAAACTATGTACCAGCATTTAACCCAAACATTGCAACATTGTCTTGACTGTAAGGAGCTTGAATTGTTTTTGTAGAATTAATAACAGGACCATATATCCCAAGATAGATTGGACTTAAAATGATTTACCCTGTGATTCACATTTTTATAAACATTTGGTACTGAATTTGACTGCCATGCATTTGACTGCTTTAATTTGGCTTTGGACTTTTTATTTCATTTGGATATTGTTTTGCATGTTCAGTATCCTGTGTTTTTTAGACTTTGGATATTTTCTCCTGACTGCAGAAGAGGGGTATTTTGTTGTTCCTTTATTCACACATCTGATTCCATGTGCATATATTTTTTTTCACGAGCTTTATTTGTAAAAAGATGCATTCGGGAAGACTTTAGTGTGCTCTTTTTTATGTAGGTTCGAAATAAATGTCTTACTTTCCTGAATTTCTTCAAAATATGTGTAATTCATTTCTTTGGTATTCTGCTGGGCTCACGATCATGAACACGAATACCATGCGTACGAGGGCGATTAAAATAAACAAATTTGTCATCATTGCTATCATTAAGCTTATTATCATATACAATAACAGATAACTGAGCAGCTTTCTCAAATATGTTACGTTTGCACCATAAAGCTCCAAGTAATCATAACTCAAAAATGTAGAACCTCCATTGCCAAAACAACAACCCCAAAACAAAAACAAAATGGCTGACACAAGAGTTTTATAAGCAAAAATCTCGTGGTTCATCATGTGACCCAGCCCTGTCCGTGCATGACAATGTCAGTCATCATCAAGATAACACACATGATCAGCATGTGAACACCTTCACCTTCATTGGATCACAGTTAGTTGCCCAATGACCACTGGGTACTATTGTGCAATTTTTCCATTTTGTGGCAGAGGAAAAAAAAGAACAACAAAAAAACAAAGGTGTTTTATGACTGGGCTACCACAGGTATCCCAATAATGAACGTTACCTCTCTTAATACCATCATTCCCAGTGACTAAGGTCTCCTGGTCCTCCAACATGTTTTTTAATTAATGCACTGCCAAGGAAATTAGCTCTGAAACACTACTTCATCTAGCCGAACTAGTACTAACACTCAATTAATTTTCATTGGGTGGCAACTACTACAAACAGATTAGTGGCATAGCCATGGGTACCAAAATGGGACTCTGCTACGCCAATCTCTTTATAGGCTTTATTGAATACCAATTCTTAAGATAATACAACAGCTCCAAACCTGAACTCTATGGTCCCTACATTGACGAATGCATCTGCACTACCTCCTCTACCAGAGAGGAGCTCACTCAATTTATAACTGCCATCAATTCCTTTTATACGGCTCTTAAATATACCTGGGAAATTTCTGACACTTCTTTGGCTATTCTAGACATTAAAATTTCAATTAAAGGCAATTGCCTATGCATTAGTGTTTATTACAAACCTACAGATTCACATAGTTACTCATTGTATTCATCTTCACATCCATCACAAGTCAAGAATTCCATACCTTTTTCAGTTTCTCAGACTTTGTTGTTTATGTAGTGACAACTCTGATTTTTCTAAAAATCAGAGGCAATGTGCCAGTTTTTCAATGAACATAACTATCCTATGTCGGCCATTCAAGCAGACCACCACTGTAACCAACAAATTGATTGACAATTGACACAACAAATGGCTCAGAAAGAAAATACTGATTGCATTCCATTCACTTTCACATTTCACCCTCACAACCACACAGTTAAATCTATTATTCTTAAAACTTGAAATTACTTAGAAATGATTCAGAGACTGGTACTATCTTTTTGCAACCTTCACTGATTTCATTCAAATGTGACAAAAACATTGGCAACTTTTTGATAAGAAGTTTGTTTCAAACCAATGACCAGCCTGGAACTTTTAAATGCACTCACTCATGACACAAAACTTGTCCCTTCATTCACACCACAGAGAAAATGTCAGGACTCAAGAGATCCATTAAGATCACTGATCTCTTACTGTGCACCTCCGCCAATGTCACCTACTGTATAACTTACACTTATTGCAAAAAGTTATACATCGGTGCAGAAACAGGAGGACAACTAGTTCACCAATTTCAAGAAGACCTCTGTCACATAGAAAGAAACGACAAGGATGCATCCAAACCAGTTGCTCGACACTTTAATCTCCCTAACCATTCTAAGCATTATGTGACAGTTTGCAGCCTTTCCTGAAGGAAAATTTATCTCCCAAATCAGCACTCTTAATCCCCACAGTATCAATGAGCGCTTTTCATTAAACTAATTTATACCTGTTTTCTCATCACCATATTGCCACCAAAAGCATAGCTCCATTTTCTGCACATAAACACACACACACACACACAACCCACATTTCTTCCTTTTCAAAAGATTGTTGTGTTCTTGAAATTATTGTTGTGTTTCAGAAGAGAATTAAAGCTGAGGGATCAAAGTACACTTCAATTCCTTGTTAAGTTCTTCCCCCTAATAAAATAAATTATTTGCTGCATTTAGGACAATACCTGGCAAGAGTGGTGCTAACTTGCAAATAAGTCTCATACATTGATGTCGGCTCTCTGAACTTGGTCTTCCACATTGCTTGACTAGCCAGGGAATCATATGAATTAATGTTATGGAACTTTGAGATCCAAATCCCCTTTTAAATCAAAAGAATACATAAAACTTAATCTCTTGATCACTTGAGAAAAGGGGAGGAAGAAAATTGGTGTTAGGCAATGAGAGTAGCCAGCACTTCAATTTAAAGGCTCGTTTACATAAATTATCAATAATGAATGATGGAATACCCAAAACAAAAGTGGAACAGGATTATCATTAAACAAAAAAGAAGATTAGAAAGAAGTGAATTGACAAGGACTGCTGAACTAGTATACTGTAAAATATCTTGCAAGGATGTAGATTTTTCAGATAGCTGAATTATCCTAATCCAGTAGCAAATACATTGTAACATCCACATATCAAGGAAAATTTTTAGCTTGTTTTTCTCCTTAATCTTTGCCATTAAAAGGTTAGTTAAAGAATACAACAAAGAAATGGAAAATGAGTTAGATGAAGGTTTAATACCATACTTGGGAATTCTTCTGCGGTGGTTTTCCTTGATTAGCAAATGTGCTCTGAAGTGAATTATCCTTTCAAGGTGTACAATTACTTGAACACACTGTTCCTGGGTGCCTGCATACAACAACATTATCTAAGATTGACATTAAACCAAAAAATTAATAACAGATAATCTTTGTCCCCCTGTTAATTCAAGAAAATATGATTGATAGACAATAACTAATAAGAAACCCATTCTCCCTGATGGTTTCATAACTTTTCTTACCATTACCAACAATATGGCAGTGCCCTTTTTTTGCACAACTATAACAAACAGTATTGAAGGTGGAGTTCCTAAAACGAAAATCTATCAAAGAAGCAACAAACTCAAAACCATTCTGAAAAATGAAGACCTACACAAAAATGAAGATCCACTCAAGAAATATGTCTCAAACAATCTGAACTGTAGTTCATTTTTTGGAAAGTAACATTCCTGCAGGTAGTTAGTGGTGAACTGTATTTCTCCTTCTGAAGTGTTGCTACTTCATTTCTCAACTCCCAATTGCAATTTTAAATTGACCTTACATAGGGTGGGTACATTTGTGTCATGAAACTTACTAATCCAGGGTTACATGACAGAATGTTTATGATTAAGGGGAAAAAAGTAACATAAGCATACCTTGTCTACTACCCCATTCACACCAAAGCTTAAACATATTTTAAAGTTGTTTTGTTAAACACTTTTTTTTTTTATTCATAGAAACTACTTAACCCTATAATTTTTTTAATTTAAATTTAGCACATTGGAAATCCAAGTTAGCAAGTACTTGAATCCTATGGAAAATTAAGTTTTTCAGTTCTATGTTTAAGATTTTCGTCCAGTAAAAACCAGTTTAACAAAACATGTTTTGCTGGTGTGAATAGGGTATATGTTTAAAAAATTATAAAGCAGTCTGGATCCAGTTTGTCACCCAAACTTATTCCACAACACAAGGTGGTACAGAAGTCAATCTAACTATTGTAATTTTTTTCTTACATATGTCTTTTTTGTCAAGAGTTCTTAATTGTCAAGTAACTTTCTTCGTCAAGATGATCTTCATTTATCAGTAACCCTTTGACTTGAAGGAACCTTAGTTGTCAATCGTTGATTTTCAACATGTTCACTTTCGACACTAGGACAATTTGTAACATGAGTACCTTCAGACAAGACAATTCTCTCACGTCTGATCAAGCTTAAATGTCAGTTATAGCTTTTATTTGAATCAGAAAAACACCAAGATTGCTCTTCAAAATACATGTTGTAGGAATAATTTTAAATAGTTTTGTAGGTAAACCACTCATATTTTTTCTTACAATATCTGACCTATTTTAACACCTGAAATAGTAAAACCAAGACATTAAAGACACCCAATAGTTTACCTTTAGCCTGTTCGTCACTGTGTGACAGACACAAACATTCCAAGTAATTTACAAGCATTTCCAGAGCAAAAATGTCCACCAATGAAGACTCTTCCCTGCATGATTGGCAAATGTTTTTCTCATGATTCAGTATTTTTATTTACTTAATTTAATTAATGATAAAAATAGAAACTGAACTACCATAACTGCTAGCTGCTTTGAACACATCAAATTCACAGTTCGCCTTCTCCTGCTTTTTTTTCTCCAGCATGGATCCTTTCCTATTTTCTTTAGATCTTGAATCTCTACTCAAAAATCTGGATGTTTGTCTCAATTTTGACAAAACCCAATACCAGTAAATGAGGCCATAACACTTATGTTTTTATTATGGCCACGAAGGTGACAAGCTTAGCATAGCTTTTTAAGTTAGGTATTCCTAGAATCATAATTTCCAAACTCCTATCTTTGCTCCTACAGCTAGTCATTAGCACTTCTAATTTGCACAGTCAAAAAGTCACTATTATGTTTGCATGTTTTCCCCTCTTTTAAAGATTTTATGTAGGCTGAGTAGGAATATCCAAATTGCTGAGTATTTCTCCTTTTCTGGATGTCTTATAACTTTTGGTGATAAGAGGGAGAGTTTATTGTTAACTTTACCATGCAGACAAGGTCTGACCAGCAATAAATTTTATAAAGTAGTATTTTTGCTCTTTATTAGCCCACCATAGCCAAAGGTTTATGATATTAGTTTAGGACCAAAAGAGCTTTTCCATGCTTAAAAATGAAAGGATCAGATTTTTCAGAAAAAAAAGCATGACATTCCAGAGCTCAAGTGCAATATTAAGATTTCATTACTTTATAGCTTCACTTCTCAATCTAATTTGGAACAAGGAAAAACACATCTTTCTCAATCAGATGACCACTGATTTGAAACCTGAGGACATTCTGCATATTATCTTATTATAATAAATGTTTCTTCATACAGCTTACCAATTTACCCATGGATAGGCCACATTTTTTATTGGAAAGATGGGTAAAAAGTTTGGGATGCAGCCTATATGGGGGTCCAAGCATTTTGACACCTCATTAGCATGCAGTATAGCCTCAAATTTCACCCTTCAGTTTCTTGTGTTTGCATTGGATTGCAACAATCTTTGCTCACATAGCTTTCTCTGGCTTGCAATTGATAACAGACCTAAGATTACTGCCTCAGAATGATATACCTCAGAATAAATTATTTGTGACTGCAGGTTTTCTTTCTTTTATTAAAGATATGTAGCAGTCAATTTGACCAATTTTGAAATTTACATGTTTATTCTCACCAGTAGAAGTGTAAAAAAAAATATTTTAGTGACAGATATAGCTTGTAATGTTGACATAAGATAACTGAATTAAATAAATCAGCCACTGTTCCCTTATCTTGCGTTTCACATCAGATCTCAAAAAAAATATTATGAAAACAAACAATTATGTAGACTTACCTAAAAACTGTGTAGATATTATTAAATGTCAAGGCTGCACCAAGTCTCTTTGATGCATTAGGATGGAGGGCAAGACCGTAGAGGCGCTTTAACAATGACTTGATATTAATTGGACTTTTCTCTGATTGCTAACCAACATAAGGAAAAAAAACAATACATATACACTGTTTTCAAAACTGTCACAATTTGAAAATATCTCTAAAATATAAGTACCTTTTAAACAGAATAATTCATGGGGACAAGGGAAAAATACAATAACTGGTGTCAAAATTTCCAAAGTTTGTATGACACCTTTGCACAATATACATACATATCAGACATGGTTTGATGCTACTCTGGTTTAAAGATTAAATGAATGTGAATGAAAAGTTACAAATCATAGACCCAACATTTTGACACTCCTGTCCAATGCCTTAGAAGACCAGAAATTCTTGAATATTTAATTTTTTGAAAGTATGTTTGTTCCAGGGGCCTTACATCACCTGAACTAATATTTTCCAAGTCCAATGAGCCATGTCCAAAGAAAAGTCGAGCTTGTAAATTCAAAGCTGCAACCTTGTGGCTACATTAAAAGCATTTAGTTTGATATATTGAGTCTTTGAAATTGGTTGTATATAATTTCCTAATTACTTAAAATTTATCAGTTTTCACTGAAAGGCCCAAAAATTTGCACTTTTGCCAAACTCACACTCTTCTTTGCAAAGTGAGAAATATAGAAAACTATTTACCTTTCCACTTGTCTGCTTAATGGACCACTGCAGGAATTCCCTTATACACTGTGCACTGAAGTCACGCAGGGAAGCATCCACATGATGAACTACGCCATCCTGTCAAATTAAAATTAATCAAAATTTAAAAACACAATATTAGAAATTGTTTCCAGAACTCAACACTTCCCTTGCTTAGGACTATAAATACCCTTTTCATGTTTGTCTTCAAATAATGCAAAAACCCACAACATAAAAATCTGAAGCTGCTTAAATTCAGTCAATCAAAATAAACCTGCACATGTCAACCTCAAAAGTAAAAAGAGTCAGAAGTAAACAACAATTGTTGAATTTGCAGAAAACAAAGTAGGTAATATGAGGCTCTAGCTGACAGGGTTCTGTTTCTCCCAGATACAAGTATTAGCTAGGGTGCTACAACCAAATGCGCCACATATTGGTGGCAAGACAAATTTTTAGTGGGTTCTTCCAGAATAAATAATAAATAAAAAAACAAGCACAAGGCAACTACTTAAAAGGCAAAGAAAGGCATTGTACTTAGAGTAGCTGGGTTTCCAAAATTTCGTAAGGAGGGGGTACCAACCCAACAAGGGTTGATGCTTGAATGGCAGGTTTGATATCTTGGTTGGCTTTTGACATTCTTTGTTCTGAACGATTTGGTGAGTAAATCACAAGAGTGCAATCTGTTTGCAAATGATTCAGAATTAACAAGGATTTTACTTGTTAACTGAAAAGTTATCACTCCATTCCAGCAAACCACATATTTACTAATTAATTTTAGAATGCAGCAAATTCAAATAAATTCACATGGAATAGTTTGCTAACATACCAGCATTGCATCTAACAGAGCCATCGTCTCAGGACTCTCATATTTTCTGTTGTTGGTAAACCAGTGTATCAGCTGGAAAACTAATGGCTTGAAAAGCTGCTCTGACACCTAACATAAACAAAAGCAAACCCTTAACATTAAATTATCACTCTGACTAAATAAAAGCAAACACTTCATTCCCACAGGTATTAGCTATGCTATTTCTTCAATTCATTAAACCAATGCATAAGGAAGATTAATGATTTAATCCTTCTGGCTATTCTGGTAGGCAATTAATTCATCCTCAATTCAAAACCTGTAAACCTTCCCTATGGCTACACATTTCATCCAATGTAAAATACCTTTATCCAGCTCGCAATCTCCAAGAAGGAGAGCCTGCACATCCCATATGGTTGGTATGCAGAACACTGATTAGAGCCTTTCAGGTCAAGTACTCAAGTCAAATTTTTAACAAATGTTCTAAAGGTTTGTTGGAAAAGGTTTTAGCCCTTCAGCTCTTTTCTAACCAGAGACCTTGTTTCCATTTACCAAGTAAATCAAGGAAAGAAAAAATACAATAAGTACCCATGGGAATCTCAGAGTAAACTCCCTTCTGTGATGTCTTACTAGAGAACTTAATTTGTTTCCATTTACCATGAAGTTATAACAGAAAAAGTCCAGCTCAAAAAAAAGCTAAACATTTTTTTTTCCAGAAGAGAAGCACATTTAATGCACCTGTTCTACATCACATGCCAGCTGCAGTAGTGTAGGAAACACATGCTTCCACAACTTTTCCATAGGACTCTATAAAAAAAAGTTAGTGCTCATTTTAAAAATCAGTTGTTACAGTATTGTGCAAAAGTAATTCAAAGGATTATGATCCAATATTGTGCTTTTTTCTTCCAATATATTGTGCATTTTATCAACACCTCAGAACAATATATTGACAAGGCATCCAAGCTTTCTGCAATATCTTGCCTCAATGATAAATCGTTCCAGGAATATACTGTTCTGGCAATATATCATAGAGCATGCAGTACATCATCACTGATTTACTGCTCCAGCAATTTATGGCAGAGCCAGGGATACATTCATTGCTAAAAGGATATATCACCTGAGCGAGTCTTTGTTTAGGGACAAACATATTCCTTTATCTTGTTCAAGCACAATTGCCTCCCCAGTTTATTTAATGTATTATAAACAATGTGCCTAAGGGGCTTCACTGTCTCAGCAAAAGTAGCATTAGATGACAGCAACTTGTGCAGAAGCATAATGAGTTGAAGTTTGTTACAACATAAGGAAACAAGGCAGGCAACATGGGAAATATGTAGATTAAATATTTCGATAAACAATGATAGGCTGTAACTTAATGAGTTTATTGCAGCATTGACCACAGCACCTAATGGTTAAGTGATGAGTACATCAAGAACAAAAAAAAAAGGCTGGCAGCATTTTGGTACGCTCTTTCCACATGTATCCCACATACAGTTCATTTCTTCTATGCTGCAACACTGGTAGGAAAAGGCCTCGAAAAGAGACCACCTTGTAAATTTTTAATTCTCAAAGCTTTCAACATTTCTACAGGTTTCAGTTAATACCCAAACCGCTGGTCAATTAAGACCCATCCCAATACCCATTCATTAAATTGGTAACTGCTGGTTTCCTTGCATTTCAAGCTTGCTACATTCAAGTTGACACCATGTTCACTACCTTGCACATCCTGTTTGCAAAATCAGTAAACCCAGTTCTCCATTTATATTAACTTCACTGAATACCTGTTTAAATTACAAGGTTACAGCAACAAAGTCCATTTGATACTTACGCAAGTAACACACGTACCACAAACCATTCAAGAACAACACTAATAATAGCTTTTTCTGAATAAATTAAACTTTTCCTTTAAAAAAAACCATGCGATCTCCAGGATAGCTTCCATCAATAATATTCAAATTCAAGTAAATTCTTGTTTATTCTTGCAAGTTTACAATTAAGTCTAGAATGCAAAAGTAATGGAAGGAATTAATTTAATGTAATTTACGTTCTAGAGAACATATCTTGGCTATGTGTGAGCAGCTACCTGGCCAATAGATTGTAATTTCTCATTAGTCCTATCAGTAAATAATGCATAGGAATAGTCTTCCCTATAATTTGTGATCTTTTGTGTGGTAGTGAACTTGATTAGCTGATGGAACAAACTGGACATATGCGCACCCAACATGCTGCAAATGGCTTGCAAAAATGGCATAAATTCAGGATACTCCCCAAAAATATGCCTCTTTAAGAGATGACTTCTCATGCCTTTAATAAACCTTTGAATCTCCTCTTTTTACTCACAGCTAAGGATGTAAATGATAATATGGAATAGGGAAAGCAATATGTTGTTTGGCTCAAACAACATACAGCCTAGGGAAAACAATAATTTGTGGGAAACTTAACGATATATCAGTGATATATCAGCAATATATCGTGACTGATAGAACAATAGCTCTGCAATGTATTGCTGATGTAGCTTTCCAAATGAAATATAGCTCAAATATCACCATTATATTGCATTCATCATTTGCATAACTTTTGCACCGTACTGTTAAATCAAACAAGTAGTTCCTTTACAATTCAAATATCAGAAAAGGTATGGCCCTCTCTAGGGTTAAGGACCATCACCATGAAAGGGCATGAACTCAATCAAATCTACAACAACAAGAAAGGTAACAATCATACATGTTCTTACTTTCTTGAACCCTTGGGGCTGAGTCACACTTCTACCAAGCATGTAGAGCACAAGAGAGTGAAGACATTCGCACGCTGCAACCTGTTGAATTTATTCCACAACCGTTACCACCAACAAATTAAATGATGAATAATTATTCCTTAACATAAAGAGAAAGGACACCAAATTAAAACTTTTCCTTGGGTACCTATATCTGTACCTATATCCAAGAGAAGTGTATGTTATGTCCTTTGGTTAACTCCTCATTGAATAACATTTATTCGGAATGGACAGTGCTTTCATTAAAACGAGTGTCGAACCTGCTCAAAATATACATCACAACACAGCACAATAAGCAACAAGAAGTACACAACATTACCTTCGTTTGCCTATCACTTGATTTTGTCGCAAGCTCTACCACCCTTGGTAAGAAAGGATCTGTGAAACAACCAAGATTTTGTCAAAAGGATCCAAGCTATGCAACATCTCTCATCCCTTCCCTTGTTTCGCACTCATAGTGTAGAAGTAATATCATAATTCAGTATGCTAACCTGTCACTCTCTTGGATGTTAGCATATTGACTGAGCAGTGGCACCATAAAGTTCACATGACAGAGTGCTAAAAGTTTGATTATTGAAGTTCAGTGGTTTAACACTTGAAGGTGACATACTTTGATTTTACTGACTTCAGAAATCTTTTTTCCTTTTTCCTACAATACAAGTCATAATATGCAAGGCTCCTAACTTAAAACAATATTGAGATTTTGCTGAATTCAAGGACCAAATTTATAGTCATTGCAGCAATGAATTCTAAATTAAATTAGAAATTATTAAAGGTTATAAGTATTTAAAGGTAATTTACATCTTCAATAGCTTGATTTAAACTATTTATCTGATCAGTTCCAACAAGATCAAAGACATCTTTGAAGAACTTAGCAGTCAACACATCATTGCCTGGAGATTTATTACCTTTGGATGTTTCTAAGACCCAATGAATTGTAAGTTAAGGTATGATTTGGCACTGGCTAGTCAAGACGCATTTGATATTCAAAGATCTACATATATTGTAGTAACCAATAATTTGTGGTTTACTTTCAACAACAACTTCAAAAGAAGGTCACATACATTGTAAACATGTGCTAAAGCTTATGGGGAGAGTTTGAGCCACTAATCTTCCTTGGCTAACCAGCCAGTTATTTGCTCTGACAGGCAAGATAGCTTACAAGATCAAAAATACAAGATCATACAAGATCAAAAATCTGACAAGAGAAAGTGAAGGTTATAAAACAAAGTGTCCAAGTTCAGTAGAGCACATAGTCCCAGTCAGTGGTCTGGTTTGTACTTAATCTGTACAGCACTGACTACATTCAACCAAAGGCTCTTGAAAGGTATTTGTCTAACTTACTATCACAATAGAAAATTACTTACTTATGGCACTTACTCCACAAACTGCCAAATTGAATGATTTACCCAACATTACCCATGCATGAAAACTGACCAATCACAACTGGCATTGGCTACTTGAGTCATACAGCCAGAAATATCGTGGCAAAATTTAACAGTCAGTTACTCAAACTGGACTTATAACTCTCAACTAACAACAGCTCTTCACTCCATTTAGGTTGTTGTAACAGTACTTCTTTTCTTCCAAGAAAAAGAAGAAATACTTTTGGAAAATTTAAACACAGAGGTGACTTGAAGGAAATGAGGGATTAAATTATACTCTTATTTTGATAAAGTGTTACTTTCAAATGGGTGAACTGAATAGCAGTAGACTTTGAATGACATAATTCACCAACAAAACTTCTTTTTATCACAAATTCTAACAAATTTTGTGGTAGCTACATATTTTCAAGACTGCATACTGCACATATGTAGCAATCCACATCATGAGACAAACAATTGCATCTCCCTTTTGAAAGTGTTATTTATGACAATGACTAATCACAACCTATTTTAGGATACAGGCTACATATCATAAACACTTCAAATTGAAAGTGCTCCTTCCAATTTCAATACTCCAATAATTTCTATAATATTGCTTTGAGAGACTTCACAGCAAGAGTAACAAAGTTGTAAAGATGTTCAGTGCATGCAATAATTGTCATTAACTCCAAGTGACCAAGATAGTGCTTTGAAATATATCTGTGGGCATTAAGATAATATTTAGAAAAAGACATTCCAAGGACTGTATGTCCATGAGCTCTTATTTCATGCCTAAGGAGCACTTTCCATTCTTCATCTTCATACATCCCAATAACCAAGCCATTTTGGTTCTGAATCTTCAAGGGTGTATCATTAATCCAAAAGTAAGTAGATGGCTGAGGACCTGCACATGCATATCAGAATTGTCTTTCCTTGACATGATAAAACACGTCTCCCTGTTTTCCAAGGATGGAAGGCAAGAGTCTTGTGTCAACAATACACATATTGTGGTCAAGCTAACACAATTGTAAAGGGCATTGAAAGTATACCTAAATAAATACTGGGCTTCATGTCTTGAAAAGGAACAGCAAATGTTAGATGGTTTTCAGTGTCCCAAACCACTGCATTGGAAGGATTTCTTTCCGTGTTGTCAAGGAGCAAAAAGTTTGTTTCACCTCCTAAGCCACCAAACATCCTCAGAATCCTGTGACGAACCTTTGCCACAGGAGTCAATGTCATCTGAGAAATCATGTCAAAAATAAAATCTTTTAGCATTCATTCTTATTGAAAGCAAGCAAAGAGGTTGAAATACACTTTTCTCTATAAAGTGGATTATTGAACTTAAAAAACTCACCTGATGCTGTGATTGTGGTTTCATTTTTAAAAGTTTGAGTGGAAGTTTCCTGCCTCGTGAATTACGGTTGGATGATGTAGTGAGTACAATTGTGTTGCAGTCATCATGTAACTGGATGTCACCTGAAAATTGATAAGAAGGGAGCCCATTTAAAGGATGCTGAAAGACCAAGTAAAAGTGCCTCATTTCTCCAGCTGCCCATGGAGTTATGAATCACAAAAGCTATTCATTGAACAAATAGTCCCAAAAAGACTCAGGGCCTCACTACAATGTTATAAAATCAAGGATTATCATTATCTTAAAAGGATTTACTTTAATTACCTGATGTCTTGAGGTAGCTATCCAAACACTGCAAGATTTCACCAAGATACGGCTTCAGTTCATCGGCAGGAAGGGCCATAGTCCAGTTCTCTAAGGCATCCAGACCAGCTTGAGCCAAGGGGGTGTAGCTCAAACCAAGCCTAAAGGTAAGCTTAGAAAATATGGGAAGAGTTAATTTTTGAGGCCAAAAAAAGTTGAAAACAGTTAAAGGCAAAGAGGGCCCATGAGTTCAGAGCCATGCAGGCAGAAACAAAGTATTCGACAAGCCTGACCAAAAAAAAAATTGTTCCTGGACCTTGCTTCTCATCAGCTGAATCTCATGAAAGTGGAGCTAAAAAATATTCTGAATAGGCTTTTGATTGGACCCCCATTAAGTCTTCCATAGAAATGTTCATGAATCTACTTGTTGTACTTGATAACTACTGGTATCTCACTTCCAGTTGAACCTGTATTGGGCAATCACTCATGGGGAACGGCATGGTGTCTGCTTAATACAGGATGAGTGCTTAATGCAGGTTCTACAGAATAGGGGTATTCTGAAAAACTATTCATAAAAACCCATACTTAGCCATAATTGACCACTTGATGCACAAATACTAGCTCAAAAGTACTACCAAAATGGATTTGAAGATTATTCTGAGTTTTATTTGAGTGGTTCCCCTTGAAATGACTGTTCAATACACATTGAGGACAATGAAAACAGGCCATTGGAACACAGTGAAGGGTGACCACAACCACTTCATAAGGGTGAGTGCTTAATAGAGGTGAGCCACACCTTTGTGACCAACATTTTCATTACAAATCAGGGGTGCAGCTTATGTGTGAGAACTTTTTTTCCAAATTTCAAGTTGCCAAACTCAAGGTGTACTTTACCTACAAGTGTGATTTATATTCCATATTAATCTATGCTTCCTTGGCATGGCTGTAGCAAAGAGAACTAACTAGTAATATATATATATATGGATAAAAAGTTTGTCAGAAAAAAACTCTCAAGCATTGACTTCTTGAACTTTTGGGATGGAAGCTGCTCACTGAGAGAGGAGAGGACCAACCACACAGATGCAGTTAGTAAATGTCTTCAGATCAGATGTTTCTGGGAGCTATTTTAAAGTCAGGTGCTGTGAAATTCATGGCCAACAAACTTGACTCAGCAACAGCCTTTTCTCTTAAAAATTATAACAGAAATCACTAAGCATTCATTTACCATTTAGGTGCAGTGGTTGTTAATTCCTATATTTCAGACTTTCATTTTTATTTAGCATTTGATCATATTTGTGCCTGATTTCTCGATGCTTTTTAATTTTTTTGGTATCCATATGTATCTACATGTAATACTTCAAAAATTGTTTAAAGAGGGCCAACATTGACAACAGTTCAATGGCTAAACTGGTAACCCTGATATTTTCAATAATTATCATTACTATTTCAGTTAATCCAAAGTAGCTACTTGAACTTTCTGTTTTTTGTCAAGGACCCTTGTGTAAACAGGATATACATATCTTGGCATTTAGATGCTGCATGTGAAGTGACTGAGATTAAGGAAGTATTCAAGTACGTGAATAAATACCGCAAATTCAGTAACCTGTGAATCATTAAGACCATTAAGACCTCACTTCATACCCTGTAGTTTTACAGCGATGAAGTTTCTTACCTTTAATGCTGCCACTGAGGAGGCAACATCAAGTCTAACTAATTCCAAAGGGAGTGAGAGAACAAGCCTTAAACATGAAACCAGCAAATCATCCTTATACTGCTGCATTCTTACAAGAACCTGCAATCAAGCAAACAACACTGTGTATTTAAATGAATATCACCCTCATGAGATATGTGAATTAAGATCATAAATTTCATGAAACTTCTCAAGGAATAAAACAGGCTATCAAAATATAACAGTAGAAAAACCAAAACTATCCCAGTTGAGAGAAAATGGAAAAGCATCAATTTGATGGAACTTTCCCTACTCTGACATATTTAAGGACTTTGAAATGCTTGATATTCTGAGAGCTAAACTCTCAACAACTTATATGAGAGTTTACACCGACTGATTTACTTGAATTACTCGTTTAATCATGATCGTATCCCTCTCAAAGGAAAAAAGAACCCACTAAAGTTCCTCTCTACTCCACTTTGTGGCTTTATTGCTCCATTGGTAGTAGTGCCCAACTAGTATCTGGGAGGCACAGGTTTGAACCTTGTCATAGCTGGATTTTTTTCCTGACTCCTTTTTCTGCAATCCCTTTTACCACAGTTTGCCTGTGAGGATCAGTTTGTACTTCTAATCATCCACAAATAATTGTGGTCTACTCACTACAGCTATCTACAGCAAATTTGACTATGCAAGTGTTGTTTACATATGTTTGGGTCAGACCAGGCAGAAAAAATAAATACAGCTCACTAGAGCTTACCATACATCTTGACTTTAATGGAGCAAACTGTATCAACCAACAAATAAAGGGGGTAAGTTTCTCAAGAAACTGTGGAGCTGCATCAGTGGAAGAGTATAACAGGGTAACTTGGTGTTATCTGTTGAGTTGATAACATAAATTGGCCACCATAAAGAGTTTAAAGGCTGACGTTTAAAGTGTTAGCTCTTTGTCAGAGTGATTGGAGGAATTGTGGGTTGTGTGTGAGATTATAAGCAGAAAATGGAGCTAGGCTATTAGTGGGAATACCATGACAAAAAAAGAATAAATTAGTTGAATGAAAAGCACTTGTTGATATAAATTTTTGTTCTAGAGTTTTTGGGGATTAGGGAAGGCCACAAACTGATTTGAATGAAGGGAGATAAATTACTGGTTTGGATTTTTTGCCCATTTTTTTTTTTCTTAGTTTTTGGCTTATTCATTAGTACTACAGTACTAACAGTGTTCACCAGTATGATTAAAGGACTGCATGTCTCTTGTGTACCAACATACTAGCGTACTAACTCCACTTCTCTGATAACCATGAATGATCTGCATTCTTATGTACAAGCATTCGATCAGAGGATTGCATGTCACTAGCATACTAACTACACTTCTCGAACAAGCATGAATGACTTGCGTACCAACGTACTAGGGTTCGATTAAAGGACTGCATGTCTCTTGTGTACCGGTGTACTAGTGTACTAACTCCACTCCTTCGACAACCATGAATGACCTGCATTCTTATGTTGAAGCGTTTGATCAGAGGACTGCAGGTCACTAGCGTACCAACATACTAGTCTACTAACTACACTTCTCAAACAAGCACGAATGACTTGCTTACCAATGTATTAGGGTTCGATTAAAGGACTGCATGTCTCTTGTGTACCAACGTACTAGCATACTAACATCACCTCTTGAATTATCACGAATGACTTGCATAGTAATGTATTAGCATTCTATTAAAGGACTGGAACCTAGCAGACTCGCGTAAGGCAGTCTGGTAGCAAATAAGTGGTGCATGGTGTAATAATTAAGGTACTAAGTTGACCTTTTTTTTTTTCATGTGGTATTGCGGTGAAGAACAACTCGCATTGCGGTGTTGCCCAAACCGACTGTTTTCGGTGAAATAAAACATTTCTGAGTTGCAGTCTATTCTCTAACCCTTTTAAAAACTAGATTTTGATAAAAGCATGGAAATTGTCCAACAAAATAAGCAATAAATCCAAGTTTATCTTAAATAAGCATTAGCTGACTGACCCCTGACCGAATTCAGTAATATTTTACTTGACCCATGGACCTCTACCACATGCACTGTTGGCCAGCCAAAGACAAGCCGTCGTAAGGATAAGTGAAACCAAAACATTTAAATGCTGATACTTAGACTATGTTGCAATGTCGGTGCTTTGATAATATTTTTGGGCAATGGGGTGTTAGTTCCATTTTGTTTGTGATGTCGCGGTATTCAGAACCCCCCATGTCCCCCTCTGATAATAATACTTTTTACTTGTTGCCAATTATAAAAATACTCTTCTAATCCAAAGCCTTCTCATTCCCATTTTGGGGTGGTAAATATCCCATGTACCAACTTTTTTTTTTCTAACGAAAATGATGCGCAATTGTGTTTATAAATTACTAATGACAATTTCTGCAAAAAAATTAATATTTCTAATTCTTTTTATCCTACCGGTATATGTCGTTTTGATTGATGCAAAATACTCCAGAGTTCAAGAAAGTGTTCACTACTGTGCCGGCTATCTTTGAATTATTTTTGTCACCATCAAAGTTTTGTTTAAAAAACTGCATACATAGTTGACCAAAGTTAGATTCCATTACATTCACTTCATCATTTCTTTCCGAAGCATCATGAAGAAGTGGCATCTGGCTGAGTGCTTTCAGCCAGATACAATCACGAAAAAAGCGCATCCAAGAGCAGATCAATGTGGCAATCTCAAAATTGAAGAGTTTGGACCCCCTCTTTCATGATTAGAAACAATGTTTCATTGAAGGAAACTTAGGTGAGAATTCACAGCTCTGGTAAAGAAAATATATCTACCTTAATTACAGTGGAGCAGCTTAGGAAATAAAAGTGGAGAAGTAATTAAAAATTTCTGCTTATCTATGCAAGGTTGGTGTGGGAAACTATTGTATGAAAAGAAATTGAAATCATGACTATATACTCAGCTGCCAACTACCATGAGAACCAATTTTTTCCAGAAAGACCATTAACACTTTTATTTTCCTAAAATTTCACTAGTAATGAACAAAAAAAGTACTGACATGCAGGTGCATAGTGAAAGCAAGTAACAAGCGAATCTATTCCAAAAGCTACTGTGGTTTTTATATATTTTTTTGATTTACTAGAATGAAAGGACTTGAAAGAGCCCGAATAAATTGGAAATGGTTAAATGTGAAAAGTTTACTAATAAATATGTTCCAAACAAACACACGGAAAAATCAGTAAATTTTCCCGTAACACAACTATTTCATCTGGTTTGACCAATCAAACCAATAACACTAATTTAGTTTGTGCGTTTTGCCCATTTAAACCATTTTTCCAAGTTTGACTATTTCAACAAATTTAACCAATTCGGCTAGTTTGTATGTTCAAGCTACTTGAATCATATTACCTTTTGTGACCATTTTATCCAGTTGAAGCAATTCAGCTAGTTTTTTGTGTGTTATCCAGATGGACCATTTTATCTCATTTGACCATTTTGTCCAATATACTGAGCCAATTTAGTAAGTTTGTACGTTTTGCCAACTTTAACCATATGACCTAGTTTGACCAATCAAACCATTTGAACTAATTGAGTTTGTTTGTGCATTTTGTTTATTTAAACCATTCTCACAAGTTTGACTATGTTAATGACTAATTGAAACCAATTTAGCTATTTTGTGTGTGCCCAGTTGAACCATTTCAGTTAGTTTGTGTGTTTTGTCCAGTTAAAGCACTTAAAGCACTTAAGCCAGTTTTACTATTTTAACCAGTTGAAACATTTCAATTGGTTTAACCATTTTACCCAGTCGAGCCAATTCAGCCAGTTTTGTTTGTCATCCAGTGGCATCATTTCATCTTGTTTGACCATTTTATACAGTTCAACAAATTTTGCTTGTTTCTGCATTTTGTTGGTTTGTTGAGCCTGAACTGCATTACTGTTTTTACTGTATTTCCATTCTAGTATAGTTTATTGCTGTTGTGTTTGAACTTGGCATTTTCAGTGTGATTAAATTGTTACAAATTTCTAGCCAAAACCCTAGTATTACCAGTTGCACATACAAAAATTTTGACACAAATTTCCCTCCAATTATGAGCCCAACCAATTTTGAAATGCAGATTTCCCTCCTATAATAAGCCCCTCTGAATATAAGCCCCTTAAAAAAATAAGCCCCTCAAAAGGTCCTTTGAAAAATATAAGCCCCAGGGTTTATTTTCGGAATTTCATGGTATTTTAACCACTTGAGCCAATTCAGCTAGTTTTTTGGTTTTGTTGGTTTCATTTATTTCAGGTAGTATAACCTTAATTTTTAGACACAAACCATATCAGTTTGTTTGACCAATAAGCTAGTTTAGGCATTTTGTCGGTTTGAGCCATTTCAACTTGTTTGACCATTGTAAGCCATTGAACCAGTTCAGCTTGTTTGACCATTTTGACCAGTTTTACCATTGAGCTAGTTTCTGCATTTTGTTTTTGTATCCTCTAAGTATGCATTTGCAGTACCCATTTCGACCAGGAATTTTATAATCCGAAATGATATCTTCCAATGAAGCATGCGCAACTTCAGTAGAAGCTGTTTGGTGTCACTGAATAATGTTTCAATTTTTTTATATTTTTAAAAGAAATCTAAAAATTGGTATGAGTTGTGTTGGAATACTTTACCTCGTTTCTGCTTTACTGCTAAGAGCTATCACATGATTGTCAAAAGAACCAAAATATTAGTATTTTTGGTATTTATAATGAAAAGTGTGGCTAGAAAAACACACGTTCTCACAAATGGTGCATTCACAATGTTAGCTGCCTAAAGAGTTGGAGAGCAACATCCTCAAATGGTACAATTCATGAAACAACAGATACTAGTAGCTGGACCATGATTTGACTCATTCCTATCATTTGCTTGCTCAAGCTTAGAAAAAGAAGACATAATCACTATGATACATATTAACAAGTGTCTTGTTGAAGTTTTCTACTCAATATTGATTATGGAACCCACTGAAGTGAATGGAGAGAATGTTGAGGCAATTATTTGGCATGAGTGAAGCTAATTCCTCAGAATTTGAACAATTTCGGGTCCCAGACAGTTCAGTGAAATTATCGTTTTGCAACTTCTAATTTACCACATGGAATAAGAATGAGATCACATCATCTTCTCTGAGACACTGCACTCCCATAACCATTTTCCCCCCAAAAGTAACGTCCACTCCTACTTATTTAGAATAGTTATTGTCCATCTACCAGTAACTCTTTCTGTTTGAAAACGTATCTTTTTGGGAAAAGGGATCATCCTCGGACCATGATAAAATTCTCAGCATTATCTTCCTCTCAAATCGATATTTCATAAAAATGTTTAGTTCCTCATTCTTTTATAATTCTGAACCGCAGGGGCCTTTTCTGGACAACTATTAAGTCATGTAACAATTCAGTTTTTCGAGGTCAGCGTTAAAAAAATGGCCATTTCGACAATGTCTTATTTATCAGATAACTCGCTTGAATATGTTACCTTAAAATTTGTGTGAAAGGAATTGACAGCGGTTTTACATTGAGTGAGCTCCCCTCTAGTAGAGGAGGTAGCACCAATGCAGTTGTCGATGTAGCAGCCATAAAGTTCAGGTTTGGGGTCGTGGTATTGACTGAAAAAGATATTTGATGAAACCTCCAAAAATATTGGCATAGCTTGGTCCCAATTTAGTACTGATGGCTATTCCATTCATTTGTCTGTAGAAGTTGGAAATAATGTTTTGGTCGATTAAAGTGAGATCTTTGTAAACTTTTGCATAAAAATAGGTGTCAGAAAGCTGCTTGACTCTGGAACAAAAATTTATCTTCCAAATTGGCACCCTTCATCCCCATGGTATCATCGAGTGCATTTCACTCAACTAATTTATTCTTCAGACATAGTTTGAAGCTACACTGGTTTGCAGATTTAATGAATGTAACCGAAGAAGTTACAATTCATAGACCCAACGTTTCGACACTCCTGTCTAGTGCCTTCATCAGGGGTGATCTAAACGCTGCAACAAGAGATCCTTTTATATGATCACTAATTAGCGGCCTTTTTTCTGACGAGGTGTAAATAGGCGTCAGGAAGCAGACCGCCATCGTCACGATTTAAAGGAGCGTGGGCGGAGTTAATGTGCCAAGCCTCCAAACAAAGGCGCTGGTGGTAACGCCGATTAGTGGTGATAATTTTAGAATTATCCCACCCAATTGTATGGTTGGTTAGGCAAGTATGCTCCGATAAAGCTGAATTTTCCTTTTTGCAAAGAAAAATCGCTTTTTGGTGCTCTTTTAACCGTGTACCAAACTGGCGTTTGGTCTGTCCTATGTATTCGTTGTCACAGTCATTGCAAGGAATAGAATAAATGGCGTTGGTTCGTTGTTCTTTCGTGACAGGATCCTTAGGTTTGGCGAAAATATGCCCCAAAGTCTGAAAAGGTTTTTGAGCAACTTTAACGTTGTGACTATTCAAAATTCTCTTGATGGGTTCAGTAACACCCTGTATGTAAGGAATAACAGCAAAACCAGTCGCTGGTTCCCTTTCATCAAGAGCGTTACTATTTGTAACTGGTTTTTGGCAGTTACGGAGAAAAGTTTTTGTATAGCCATTTGCCTTTAGGACATTGGAAACATATTTCCTCTCCTCAGCCTTCAAATCGAGTGATGATGGTAGACAATCAGCCCTTCTAAGTAAAGTTTTGGCTACAGACTTCTTATGGCAAATAGGATGGTGAGAATCGAAAGCGAGGTATTTGACCTCTTGTTGCAGCGTTTAGATCACCCCTGATGAGGGCACTAGACAGGAGTGTCGAAACGTTGGGTCTATGAATTGTAACTTCTTCGGTTACATTCATTAAATCTGCAAACCAGCGTAGCTTCAAACTATGTCTGATTGTCCACCTGGTTGCCGTGTGAACTTTAATATATTTTAATTTATTCTTGTTTTCCTGTCACCATATTCCCACCAATAGCATAGCTCTATTTTCTGCATATAACCCCACACACAACCCACAATTCCTCCAATCACTCTGGCAAAGGGCTAACGCTCGAAATATCAGCCTTTCGACTCTTTACGATGGCTAATTGACATCATCAGCTCAGTTGATAACACTAACTTACCCAGTATCAACCAACCACAACATGCCTAATATCAAAACTCTAATATATATGTACATATAACATACCTCTTTTGTGAACTTGTGGAAGAGAACAAAGCATGTCATACAGTCTGAAGTATCTACAATTTCAAGATTTAGGTCTTTACTCCTTAGATCTGGTTTTTCTGCCTTAATATTCTAAAAAACAAAATTGCATAAAATATATCAATATAATTATAAGCCCAACATATTTAACATCTAAGTTTGTTCTAGGATCCTCCATCTTGGTAAGGGTGACATAGGATCCCCTGTAAAAGGATCACCATATCTATTTTTATATCTGTCACCGCTATGTTCTTAGTTTGCTGTAACCTTTTAGTCTTATGAAATGAAAAGTTCCATACAACAAGCTAATAAATTACATAGTTAGGGAGGCATGAATCCTATTTACATGAACATACTGGTTTGAGTGGATCTCAAAGAGCCCCTAACACTCAGGTGTGGCACATACTCAAATAAATTCCATTTCAAGAAAATTTTGAATGATTACCAGTCAATGGCTAAATACATCACTTGTATACACATATAGACTAATCTCCTCTCACAAAATCATCAGGTATCTGAGCATACTCAGTACACAAAAGCTCACATCCAACTATGGAAATGACAAACTTCCAATGTCCACCTCAACCCATCATGTAAACCAGATTTTCTTCCATGTTACATCAGCAGCAAAAGATGGCTTACAAACAGGCTGTTGCCCTTCACTTATCCCTTTGATGCAACTTAAATAAGCTGTATGATATTTGTTGCAACCTTTTCTGTATTTATGGAATTGATAAAGGTTTTCAAAAAACTCAGTTGGCATTTACTCTGTGAGCCGTACAATAACAGACTTTATTTCATCTTTATTGTTTGATTTCAGACATGCACTCATTGGTTGATTCAATTGGTTTAAATTTTAATGACATAATAGGTTCAGTTGCATGTACAAAAAAGTGGATTTGAGAATTGAAGTTTAACTGGACCTGTATTGTTCCTTCCGCAATTGAAGGGGTTTTCTGATCAGTTTTTCCAGATTTTGAGGGCTGTCAGGAAAGCCATCAGAAAATTTTGGTCCTTTCAGCTGGATTGTAGGGGTTATTTCAGGTCAGTTTTGCAAGATTTTGGGTTTGAAGAGACACATCAGTCACTGACACTAGGACTAGAAACATGTCAGAATTCAGTTTTTCTGGGTAGAATATAGACACAATAGAAAACAAAGGCAATCAAGACAGTAAATTACATACAGTTCTTGGAGTGTTGAAAGGAGAGAAAAAAAAATGTCAAGTTCAATTTAACTCAGATGCTTAACCAGTTAGCTGTATTGGTATTAGATGAGAAGTATGATAGATGCAACATAGTGGAGGTAAATAGGATGCTAGGAGAGGTTGAGAGATGAAGTAATGAGGATTTTGGAAGTATAAGAGATTGTTTGTTCTAAGTTACAAGACTAGGAGAATAAAAAGAAGAAAAACAAGGAAATAGAAGAAGTTAGCAAGCAGGTAGACCCCAGTGCCTGGGTCTTTGTAATAGATGTCTGGGTAATGATCATCTTTGAAACTCATGTTCAAATTACCAAGAATGCAAAATTGACAGATGCATCACTGTTTACTTAATGCAGACTGTTACCCACCAAGAGGAAACAGAAGTTCAAACGGAACAAGTCCTTTAACCCAAGTGTTGACCACTAAACTATTACAGCCATTCAAGAAAATGGAGGATGAGGTCAGGATAACATCATTGCTTATCTGGAAACAAAACAAAAATGGTTCCATCTGAGAGATAAACCTTTCCCACTGCTAGCAAAAAGAGGAATGAGTGATGTCCTTCTTGCAGCGGACAATCGCAAATTAATGACCACAACAAAAGAAGTTCCAGGTAAGGCTGAATGCAAAGCTTGGCCCACTGGGATGGACAGCATTTGAACAGATTGGTAGGACATGAGAGAGAATAATTACACCAGATTTATCAGAGCCTTCCAAACACAGCAGTCTGAAAAAACTTCCACCTTACAGGAGGTTGACTTAATTGTCACACTGAAAAAGTACTGGCAGCTAGAGCACATTGGAATTGTATCTACTAAGCAGCAGCTCACTCCAGATAAGCAAATAGCATGGGAAAAGATCAGCGAATCAAGAATCTTTGACATGAAATGGTACCAAGAAGCAGTTCCTTAGAAAGAAGAAAGACCGTTACTAGTCAGCAATAGACCCCTGGCTGATTGACAACTACAGAAAAGTCAAAGTAAAAAGATAGCAGCTACTTACCAACAAGTTATTAACAAGTATGTACAGAAAAACTAGATTGAACACATTATGCCCACTGAAGGAAAGGGGAAATCTGACGGGCTATAACTCCATTTCCAGTGATTCAACCTGACGCGACTACTACAAAGGTCAGGATCGCATTTGATACCTCAGTAATGTACCAAGGAAAAAGTATTAACACAGAGACATTCCCAGGTTCCAAGTTACATCTTTGACACACTAGTGAGATTCAGGAAGGAGTTGATAGCCCTTGCTGGTGACATTAGCAAGCTGTACCATCAGTCGGTTCTGCAGCCTGTGGATTGGCCTTACCATGGATTCCTCTGATAGGATCTCGATCCAAGTACACAGCCAGACACACGAGTCTCAGGGATTTGTATTTGGTGGATGCTACTGTCCGTTTTGTGTTCAGAATGTTTGTCAGCAACACACACACTACCACAGAGAGCATTTTCCTTTAGCAGTGGAAGCAGTGCAAAATAGGTGTTATAGAGAGAATCTGATGCTGTCCATTAAGAGTATAGAAGAAGCTAAGGCAATATGGGAGAAAATTACTGAGCTTGAGGACCTAGCCCGATTAAATGTTGGAGAGTGGATTTCACATCAACCTACAGTGATCCAAGATATTCCAGAACAAGAGGATTCCTACAGCAATGAGAAAGATATGACAGTTCAAATGTTCATTCTAATGTTTGTATGTTTACGCCCTATACAAATTTGAGGACAGATCGATCAGTAGATGTTTGATCTCAGCAAAAACAAGATTCGCTCCACTTAAGGCACCAAGTATTTCCACTTAAAAATTATGGAAGCAGTTACCCAAACTAGTGTGCAAGGCTCGTGGAGTTTAACAAAACAAGGCAACTGACTACGTTGCAAGCTGTTACATCTGTTCTTGGATTCATAATCAAGGTCTAAACTTTAAGCCTTCTCATTGAACATCAAGTAGGAGAGATACACAAAGATTCCAACCTCAATCAATGGGGTTATTGTAAGTGCCCCTAAGGCACGGGTTTATCCCTTGTTTTGATTTAGTAATCGTTTAATTAATAATCTGTAAAAGTCACACTAGGTGCCTCATCATGCGTTCCGTAAGTGGTATCGCATTTCCAAACAGAACGGATCTATTGTGCAATTCAATAATTCGATCGATTTTGCAAGCACTCGTGGTTTAATAGAAAGAAATTGTCTGTCGTTTTTATCGAAGGAAGGAAAGGTCTTTTTTGTGTCAACTCTCGCCAGATCCGGCAACAATGTAAGTTTAATTTACCTCGAGTGTTTCTATAGCTAATTTCTTGTCCCTAATTTTGTGAATCAATTATTTTTAGCTTCACGGTCAAATACGACATTTAATAAAGGAGGCGTTTAACAGAAAGAAATTGGGGCGATATTTGTTGTGTCGATCAGTGAGATTCGTACGGTCCAGCTAGATCTATAGTTATGTTCCTGGAAAGTTAAATTAAGCTGACTATGGTACACAAGGACTGACAGTTAAGGAGTTAATTGATAATGCACGTTCGGTGTAAGTGCCAGCCTTCCTTAATCAAGAAATTGACAACTGGCCAGAGTTGAGGGTTACAGGATCTGTATAGACCCTCAAGGTGCTAAAAGCTGAAGTCCATGAACAAACAAATTGCTCCTAACAAGACATGCTAAACAGTTTCACGACCAGCAGTCAAGAAGAAAATCAGAGCAGGCCAGACCCCACGAGTGTTTCCAAATGGTAAAGAACAAAGCTAGCAAACAAGCTCAAATTTGGAATTTCCATGGCATGAGTACAAAGTTGGGTTCACCGATTCAGAGGCACTTAATGGAAATTCATTGAATAGCATGCTATTAGAGAGCTAACAAGTGACGGATTGAAGAGAGCAGAAAGTCAGATCATCAATGAAGCACAAAATGACAAATTCCTGAAAAAACCAAGGCATTAGCCAGTGGCAAAAAGCTTCCAAAGAAGAGTTTTATTCTGGCATTTACAATAATGGTTATTTGATAGATAATTACTAAGGCAGCCACCGTTATGAGATATATTGCAGCCAGCTTCGGGCTACATCCTCAGCTGGCTGCAATATATCTCATAATGCTGACTGCCACAGTAATTATCTATTACAATTACTGACTCCTATTGTGCTCCCTCTGCATTATATTAGCAATTTCAGGTGCTTCCTTGTCATTTGTTGGTATGCAAACAATGAAATTAGCATGAATTCCCTTTTGAAGGTAGAAATTGCATAACACTTTTTTCCATCTTTGTGTGTGGTATTTTATGTATACAACCAACACACAATCACACTGTTCTTGAGTGAATGTAAACATTAATGTGAACAATATTTGCATGGTATAAAACACATTGCATTTAGTCATTTCAAGTTTTGAGTTGCAAAAGGTAGTTTTGATAAGGTGAAGGTAAGGTTTTGATACATGCACTGAAGTTGGACGGAGGATTCCTTGGAAGATAAATCAGTCATGAACATAACGCAGAGCTCAAAATCCAGCTACCATCATTGAAGGTAATGAAATTTTGTTTTTTATAAGGCCATACTTTAGCCAACTACTAAAGGCTTTTTTTGTTTTTCTTTCTTTAGGAGGGCAGAGGTTTAGAAGATTGATCTCCTTTGAGTGTGAGAACTTCGAAGAAAGTTGGGTATCACACACAAGTTGTCCCAAATGGGCATGAGTTTTGGAAGTCTTCAATCCATGGCAAGTTAAAAGAAGTGAGGCAGTACCAAAAGAGAATTAAAGTAGCGGGCCATTAATAAATGAGAGTCTAAATAAAATGTCTGAGGAGCAGCTGGATTTTGTCTTAGCACGATTTTTTTAAGTCAAAAGAGAAGACAGGCAAGAGTATACAGGGAAGACTTTATACGAAGTGATAGGTAGCATGGGGGTTTGTGCCATTTGCTTGTCAAAAGGAAAGTTGGTCATGCATATAAAAAATTAACTAATGCAGAATGTTGCCCAGTCGAGCTGTACAAGAAGTATTTGTCTCATGTGCCTAAAGAAATTAGTGATAACACATTTTATTTGCATGCTTTGTCCAAACCAAGAGGAGTGGTGTGGTATTACAATAAACCAACAAGAAGAGAAATGTTAGGAAATGTGGTAAAGAAAATCATGACAAAGCCAGGATTTGAGGGGCATTTCATAAACCACTCTCTCAGGCAAAGTACTGCCACATGGAGAATGTCCTGAGTGTCGCAGATGATTCGGTATAAAGCCAGCTTTGCATCAAATGGCTCCCACAGCCTCAATATGATTAGAAACTACAATCAAGCCATTTAAGCACTGTGCAGTCAATTTCTCTGGACCATATTTAACAGTACAAGGCCATGCCAAGGTTCGAGGTAAACAATGCCCATGTTTGTTTCTGTGCCTCCAAACACCTTGTTGCTACGTAGAGATGGTATAAGTAAGTAAAAGTAAAGCCTTTATATGGGCCAGTGCTTAACTCCGCTTTTCTTAGCATGAAGTGGCTAGGAGTATTGCCACTCCCCCCTGGATGTGATGCTAGTCCATTGCAGGGTTACCCCCAGCACATTTGCTGGTACCCATTTGTACACCTGGGTGAAGAGAGCACTGTGAGAGTAAAGTGTCCTGCCTAAGAACACAACACAATGACCCTGGCTGGGGCTTGAACCCAGACCACTCGATCCAGGGTCAAGCGCACCAACCATAAGGCCACCGTGCCTCCACAAAGATAGTATACTTGTTGGATACAGATGGCTTCCATAATGCCTTAACTCAAACATTAACAAGACAAGGTTGGCCTCAAAATATGCTAAGTGACAATGGCACCGACTCCAATAGTGGATGCAATGAAATCAATCAGTAAGTGGAGCAACTTGACCAAGAAAAACTCAGAAAGGATGACATCTAACAAAGGCATTGACTGGCACTGGATGGAAGCTCCACATTTTGGAGGAGTGTTTGAACAAATCATCAGATCAGTGAAAGGGGCTGTAAACGCAATCCTAGGAAATGCAGATGTAAACAACAAAGAGTTACAGATGATCTTTACTGGCATGGAGAGGTTGATGAATTCCAGACTACCAACACCATTAAACAGTGATCCCAATGACTAACCTGCAACGACCCCTAATCGTTTTCTCATAAGACACCTGGGTGGAGAACTGGATGTAGACACAACAATACACATACATAATGGAGAAAAATCCAAGAATTAGTTTGTCATGTTTGGAATCACTGGATGAAGGAATATCTAACAAGTACAAGTGTGAGGAAAAAGTAGCAGGAAAAGGAAATAAATGGAGAAGTTGTCTTGGTGATAAACCCAAAAATGCCAAGGAGACAATGGAAGATGGGGCGGATTGTAAATACTTAACCAGCAACGGATGTCTTTGTCCAAGTCAATGATGTTAAGACGACTGATGGAGCATATAGAAGACCAATTTCCCTGATTTCTCCATTGGAATTTCCAAATTAAAAGTGCCTTTGACATTAAAATTCCTTCCAGAAAATCTGGAAGGAGGAAATGTTGTTACCTTTTCTGCATTTATGGAATTGTTAAAAAAACTTTGAAAGAACTCAATTTAGGTGTGCAATTACGCACTTTGTTCCATTTTTACTGTTCAATTTCAGGCATGCACTCATTAGTTAATTCAAATGATGAAAATTTAAATGAACGTAATATACTTTTTCACGACCAAAAAGAAAACCCAAAATTTGGGATTTTTGAGTCTAACTGAACTTGTATTGTTCTTTCAGCATTAAAAGGGGTTTTCTGGCTGTTTATAAAGATTTTGAGGGCTTTCAGGAAAACCATCAGATCAAAATTTGTTGTCATAATTGAACCCACACAAAGAACACTATACTCCTTCACACCCAACTACTTAATTAAACAACATGTAATACTCTCACTAAGGAGTGACTCCTAGAGGCAGTACAGTAATTATCCACAATAAACTTACTTTAACACACTACAAACTCTACATTAGCTCATCACTGACACAATCTCACTGTTGTCGCCAAAGGTCTCTGAAATGAACAATTTTCCATTGTAGCTCTCTCTTGGTATAATTTTCTACACAGTCAGTCACTGTCTTTCAACAAAACTATGTTCTAGAAAGTTCCATCCTTGAAATTTAGAGCAAGTTGTTACCCATGACCCATTTGACATACAAAAATGTTTAATGTTAAATTAATGTATGCTCATTGAATATAGCCGCCTCATTTGCTGCTTCCCAAAGAATTTTAATTTTACTCATATTTCAGTTACTTTTTCTATTACTTTGGTTACACAAGGATCATATTTTGAACACAGTTCCTGTTTCATTTCAAGCAACTGGATTGGATTGATCTTTTTTTCATTTTCGAAGACTACCTTCATTTGGGCTTCATCAATGACCAATTTCTTCCTGGAAGAAACATGGTTATGTTTGCTACTTATTGCAGTCCTTTCACCTTGCTATTTGTCAGGACGTTGAAAGAAATTCTGGCCCACTCGCTCATTGTTCTACTGGTCGCACCTACTCACCTCCTCGTGCTATTTCACCCACCAACAATCAATCAAGTCACGCCCAAATTGTTTTGGTCGAAGTCATTTGGATCAAACTTCATTATGTCTACTCAAAGCCCTTGGTATTCTTAAGTACCAAGGATGTCGTGCTGGAAAGGCTAAACAAGTTAAGAAACAGCTGTTCATAATATTCTTCCACTTACTTCTTCATGTCGAGATTGTAGATCATTAAATATTCAACTTGTCACCTCTAATGGAAAAACTTGACCATTTTGAAGCCTCTGAGATCATTGCAGTCACCCAGTCTTCCTTCAAACAATCTTTGTTTTGCCCTTTGTAATGCTCATTTCGTCAGGAACAAAGTTGAAACAGTCATTGACCATGCCGTTGGCAATGACATCGGTCTCTGTATTTTTACAGAAACTTGGTTAAAGGATCTAGATTCTGTCTACATTGCTGATCTTTCTCGTCATGGCCATTTCTTCAAGAGTTTCCCATGGCAATCAAAATCGATCTGGTGGTGGTGCAGGCATTTTATTCCACAACGCGTGATGAAATGACCAATGACTTTGGGTCCCATTAACTCCCCTCTCGGATCATTTCTTTGTTGAGTGCTTTAACCACTTCCCAAGTCCATCAATCTCCACCAAGTCTGTGTCGTATCACAAGTTTAAGAGTATTGACATTGATGCATTTAAATCGGACATCACTATGTCTGTACTTTGCAGTGACACACACTGGAGTGACCTTGGCAATTTACCCAAGCAGTACTTCTCCATCAGAAATCCTTGATACGCATCCTCCTATAAAGACAAAAACTCTTGCTACTTGTGTAAGGATCCCTTGGTTTAATGCTGATGTTCGACAGTTAAACCATATTCATTGCAAGGCTGAGTGAAACCCTCTAAAAGAGGTCTTTCCTCAGATTGGCTTGCATATCAGAAAATCTGTAATAAATATTCTGCTCTTCTCAAGTCTACTAGAACTTCTTATCACTCAAATTTAATTGGTCGGTGTGCTTGTGACTCCAGGAAGTTACCTAAACTGGTTACATTCCTCTGTAAGGATCCTAGCGACAGTGATCTACTGCCTCACGATGATCCAGTTCCACTTACAAATAAATTTGGGGAACTCCCTGTTGAAAAAGTTGAACTTATCAAGGACTCCATCTATAATATCCAAGTTAATCCTCCTTGTTCTGATACTGCTGCTCCAGTTGTAAAACTTGACAGTTTTTCACCTCTATCAGTTGAAGATGTTAGTAATATAATCAGTACATCATATAATGCCTCATGCACCCTGGTTCTGATCCCTAAATGGCTTGTGAAGTCTTGCCTTGACATCCTTGCACCCTCTATCACTCAGAAGGTCAAGTTGCCTACTTGCCACGCCTACGTTCCCAATGATTGGAAAACTGCAATTGTGAAAGCTCTGCTAGAGAAAAATGGCCTTGAGTTAACCTATAAAAATTTTCATCCCTTAAGTAATCTACCATTTATCTCCAAGATTGTCAAAAAAGCAGTTCTTTCTCAATCGTTTAAGCCCTGTGAAGGCAATGCTCCTCTGCTGAATTTACAATCAGGGTTCTGAAGATTTCACTTCACTGAAACTGCCTTGCTTAAGGTTCAAAGTGGTACTGTTATGTCAATAGACCATTTGGAAATTATGCTGCTTTTGATACAATCCATCATCAGATTTCCTTAATATGCTTGAAAATGATTTTAGAATTATTGGCTCTGCCCATAGATGGTTTGCATCTTACCTATCTGGCCAAAAACAACATGTTCTCATTAGCGATCACACATCTGGTGACTTCCATTTAAGCTGAAGTGTCCCACAAGGCAGCTGTATGGGACCTATATTATTTACATTATACATATCTTGACTGTCATGTGATAGCTAACCATCTTCCCTCTGCTCATGGATATGCCAATGATACACAACTTTACCTGTCATTTAGATCAAATGGCAGATCTTCACAAGACCATGCCATAGCTTCTGTAGAGGCCTGCATCTCAGATATCCATGCATAGTTGATTTATAACCGCCTGTTAATCAACTATTCAAACACTGAGTTCTTAGCTGTTGGTTACCGCCATAAATTATCAAAAATCGCGATCGTTTCTATCACCATTGGTGATTCTACCATCCAGCCTCTCAACAGTGTTCAAAACTTGGGTTCCTGGTTTGACTCCGATAAGTCTATGTCCATTCACATTGGTAAGATCTGCAGCAAGGCTTTTCATGGCTTGTACAATTTGTTAGTCCTGAGTCCACAAGGACTCTTGTTCATGTATTTGTGACTTCACACTTGGACTACTGTAACTCTCTCCTCTTTGGCATCCCCAAGTACCAGACAGATTGTCTTCAGAAGGTGTTTAATGCCACTGCTCGATTAATCTTTAGGATTCCAAAGTTTGATCACATTTCATCCGCCTTATCTCATCTTCACTGGCTTCCTGTTACTTGTCACGTTCATTTTAAGTTATTACTCTTAGTTTATAAATCTCCTAACAATTAAGGTCCACAATACATTCAACAGTATCTGCAGCCACACTCCATTTCTGATTATCACCTACATTCCTGTGGCCAGGGTCCTCTTAAGATCCCAAGAACTAATTTTAAGACCTTTGGTGATCGTGCCTTTGCCTGTTCCAGGTCACTTCTGTGGAACAAACTGCTGCTTGAAATTCAAAACAGTTAGAGTGTATCCATTTCTAGGTCCAAGCTTAAGACACATCTGTTCAAGCTGGCTTACAATTTGTTTTAACATTTTTAATAGTTTTACCATTTTAATATTTTTCATATTTTTCATATTTTATTGTTTAATTGTTTTAATACTTTTATAGAATATCTTTTAAAGTGCTTGAGAATATTTTTATAATTTTAGCACTATTATTATTGTATTACTTGTTTACAAACAAGCATCCATGCAGGCTGCATAAAGCTTAAATTGTTCCTCACATGAAGTAAACTCCACAATGGTGCTCAATTGAACTGGCTTTGCATATGTGACCTCATACTCCAGCTTCTTGTTTCAATTTTTGTCATGCAAGAGTGACTTATGGCACAAGGTTCCAGGCAGTCTCAGCCTTACCTTCCTTGATGCAATAAAACTTCAAAACCAATTTAGATTAATACAAACAGAATAGAATGAAACTGCACATGAGACATCATCATTACATAGATATGTTACATCTAATAATTTCTGTTTGAGATTCATTTCTTGAGAAAACTTGCCTACAAAAGGAATGACTCATATTGGAGCAATTTTCAGCTAAGAAAACGCTCAGCAGTAAATGGTTTGAACCAGAGGGTAACATGACTGACATTTCAACACCCTGAACAGAAGTCATCATCAGAGTTAGTGAATAGTTGTTGTCAGTCAAATGTTCTAAGACTGGTTCATATAAACTGATTGGTCAGTTTTTCTATGATGTTATTCACTGTAACATTCAAGTACTGCAAGTTGGTTGTGATTGGTTGCTTTTAATTTTTTGGTAAAGTTAAGTCATTCTGTTCAGTTTGCTGGTAATGTTTATGTTGTGAGTAAGTCATTTGTATGGTGCCTGGTCTTAGTTATGGTTAGAAAGAAGACTTTTTGTTAAAAAATACTCATCAAAAACTGTCTTCAGAGAATTATATTTTAAGGTTTCCTTTGCCATAAAATGTTTCAGGCATTATTTAAAGTTACCCTCTGTTTTCTTTTTGCTCTTTATTGTCTTTATTTTTATCTTTTGAGCAGGGACAGCCTCATAAGTTAAATAAGAGTTCAGTACCACCATTGTGACTTTTGTGTCAAAGGACGAAATATATACCAGCTACACAATAAAAATGTCCATACATGAAAGAGGATGTACATGTATCAACCAGAATTACCAAAATTGTACTACATGTGTTCACAGGGAGCTTCTGAACCAATCAAACTGCGAGACTAGATGTCACAGCCATGAACTTGTTAGATTATTTTGAAAAATTGTAGATAATGAAGTAAATGCAGGGAATTTTCTGTAATCTTCAAATCAAAAAAAATTTTGAATATTCAAACTATGCACTTTGATTTGCCTCAATGCATGTGGCCCAAGCATGTTATGCACACAACTTATATGCATAACTTCTTGTCATTCCAAACTCCCACTGCAAATGTTTACAGGCCTTGGTAAAAACTCTACATTGATTCTGCCATGACATACAGGATGTAGATGCAAAGGAAAAATTCTTCAATCATAACATGACTTAAAACTCTTTTCAAAAAAGAAAAAGCTCAGGTTTCAACAAAATAAGATCAGCTAAGTTAAGGAAATATAGGACCTTGCCTTGAAGAAAGACAATTTTTCACACATCTTCATGCAAACTTCCAACAACTTGTAGAATCCACTGACTACAGGGAACCTAAAGAACAAAAAACAACAGAAAATTAAATAAAAAGCATGCATACATGTAACTTCAACAATTTCTTGAAGTTATGACACAGTTGCCTGCTCCCAACTGAGTTGAATATGAATGGCTACTGATTTAAAAGTAAAAAAAAAAAGTGTTTCTCTTCACTGTATAGGTTATTACAAGTTGTTTTTTTATTGTTTTTATTAACTTTGATTCATAATTTAACCAAAAATATTAAAATAACTAATATGGACCAACAGAGTGTTTCTATTCTATACAATATTATTATGACAAGACTAGATACAAAAGCAACAGGCACACAAACATATAAATAGTACAAGTAACAACACAACAAAGGAGATCCTAACCACTGAACCCACCTTGAAGACATGATAATGATGTCTCTGCAAAACATGTTTATCCATCTTTCAAATAGTGTAACACAATAGTTGGGAAGAACACACCTTAAAATCAAGACATTATTAGAATCATATAAATAGGGATCAAAAATTGTTGGAAACTTAGTGTTCTAGCTGATTACATGTATGTACAGTAACATCACATCACTTCCTTTTCCATCCTGAAACTCAATGTTTTCCTATACTCTAACAGTAACAATAGAAATGTCAAATTAAAGCATTATTTCAATGATAGTTGTACTGATCCATTTATATAGCCCATGCTCCATACAAATATGCTCTAATGTGCTTTACAACAATTTGTGGGGGTCTTTGGCCAGTCTGCATAGATGCACAGTTTCAGAATTTTTTAAGGGAATTTTTGCAGGTGCCCTGGATTTGGGACTTTTTGGAAACAAGGCCAGATCCCATAACTAGGAGCTATGTTCCCCATGTTCTTTAATTTCCCCTGCCACTGGTACAGAGAAGATGCAGGAGACAGGGTCTAGGGTTTTTAGTCCTCATCCAAAAGGACTAGAATGTCTCACCATTGGCAGATGTAATAACAAAAGCAGCACTTTGTCTTCAGCTATTTACAACCCTATGTGTTGGTCCAGTCTGGGGCTCCAACCCTTGACCTCCTCCATGGCAGTTCAGCAAAAGAGCTAGCAACATAATTCATTAAAAATCTACTTATTCTGAAGTTTGCCCTGGACCCTTCACCTGCAGAACTCTATCAGACTAATGAATATCATGAAGTCCTTGGCCACTTTAGGTTGGAGTCCTGCCACTGGGTCAGACAGAGACACTTCTTTGTCCTCTGTAGCAGGTGCAGGAGCATCACTGGCAGAACTCCTATCAAGAACATCTCCCTTATGAAACGAACAAAGAACAAGTGTTAAAAGAAAATAAGGTAACATAATTAAGATATTCTATTTTTAATTTACAATGCATTACAAGGTCCAAGGTCAAATGATCAAAATTTAAACTGCCATTTGAATTGTTTTTCTTGTTCTGTCCCTTAGATTTTTTATTGACTTCCTTCCTTGCTTCCTCTACTGCACCATTACTATACCATAAACTACTTTAACACATTTGAGATTGAAGTCAGATCATTTTCTTAAGAATGAGCACTGATTTGCTTTAAAAGAAAAAAAACATTAGTAAGACATCTACTGATGAACTATATCATTATAAGCTTCAGGTTTTACCACAATGCAAGTTACAAATTCACATATTGAATATTTGTGATTTTGGTTTTTATTTGATCCCTTAAAGGGGTTGCTCCAAACCTTCGTAGAGCTATTTCTTTTCAATCAAAATAAAGATAATTACCTTAACTCTCATTTTCCAAAATTATAAGTTATGCACTGGTTATTGAGAAAAACATATTTACCACTGCAGAAAAGTTAATAGACTTTTCATGTGTCATAATCGTCCAAAGGGCACTTTTTTTGGCCAACAACAAAGAAGTAACTTTCTAATGATGAAACATAACTACTTAAAACAAGCTGGACAAAACAAGAGGGTAACTGCAGAAAACATAATGGAGAACTGTCACTTTCCTGAAAAGTGCCTTCCTGCACATTGTGAAATTCAGGGGTTTTGCAAAATTATTGGCTAGAGGCTCACAGAGTGAGCCAGATTTGACTAAACTTCATGAAAACATGCAGAAAAAATTAACTGAACGATGCATGAAAAGGAAAACTTTGTTGCCTTTTTTCCAGATCTAACAAACAACGTTAGAACAGGAAAAAAATCATAATTTTATTGAATTCTGTATTTAATGACTTTTCCACCAATATATAAACTGTGGTGGTTTCCTAGCTTAGACACAGTGAGTGTACAGATTATTTCCCCAATGGCACCACAAAGATTTGGAGTAACTTTTAAAAAAGAAGATTTGCATTTGGAATTTCTCCATTTAACAAGTGCACTTTTTCGGAGTGAATCAGATAGTTATGAGTAATTTTTGACAGTTCATTAACACTACTGCAAGCTTGTGTGGTGTATTTCCCTGTTAAAAAAGTTTCACCTCTTGTGCTGAAGATACCTTGCTAGAAGACAAATCCAGTTTATGAATAATACGAAGGATCCCCTTAATCATTTCATCATACACTAGTCCATGAATGACTTCATATTCCTCAACTTGCTTCACAATCAGGCTTTTGTCCTAAACAAGTCAACAGCATCTTAATTTCAGTATATCAACAAAAAAGTCATGTTTGTACAGACAGTCCACAGGGACTTTGGAAATACAAGCAAAACCAAAAAATTTTATAGAATCACCATATGACTGTACTGGATTGATTCAGTGTTTGCTAACTGGCAATTGTTTTAAAACAGTGACAAAAAACATAACATACCTTTAACTTATCCTTGTCAAGGAGATATTCCCACAACTCTAGGTAATCTTTGAGAGATGTCTTAGGAGTTGACCCTTCATATGCCTCTCTTTCTTCTGTTATTGCATTTTCTTCATTCACCTTTAAATAAATCAAGGGTGTATTCACCTATGTTAGATACAATATGTACAGTGTCAACCCAGACACTTGCCTCAGTCAGGTGAGAGCAGTGTCAAAATTGGTACTTTTCCTTCCCTCTTCTAGGTTCCCTCTCAAAAACACTACCAAAATAAGAATAAGGCAACCCACTCCTCAGGAAGTTTCCCAGTTTCCAAGCATTAAGATACAAAGTGGTTTGGAATCAAGTAAATTTGATACCAACTGAATTCAATTTGATACAGAAAGTCATTTCAGTCCATACAACTTCATGCATTTCAATAAACTAGTGAACAAGAAATGGATGTTTGGATATCTGGATGATAAATAAAAACTGAACTCAGGAAGCACGAAAAAGTGCATGCAATAATTGCATGAGAGTAGTCACATAGTCCACGCTTTAGATTGAACTTGGTCAAATTATATTCATCATCATCATCTTTCATTTGCCTTATTTACACAATACAAAGAATTTATTTACAACAGTTATGGCTAGAAGGCGAGGAGACCCAAGAGGCCGCCGAGCCACCTCACATATTGTTGAGACTTGCTCTGGTGATTTTAAATGAACATTCAATAGGAATAATCTAGCAAGTCTGACATTGCACTTACATGTACACCTTTCTTATCCCTCTCTTGATTCATGCATGCTAATGTGTTCTCCACTTCAGAGATGCAATATCGTAAACTCCTTTTATTAGACTGGTGAACAGTTGAAACCCTTCAAATTTATCCCTCAACAGTTTGAATCAAAATGATTGAGACTGTGTTGAAACAACTTTCGATGTGTATCAAGTCAAACTCTATTGATGAATCAAATCGACTTCAGTTACTATCCAATCAATTTGAATTGAAATGCCTTTCTATCCAAAAGGACCCTCCCTTCAAACTCTTGTCCTCAAAAAGTAGGGATATAATCCACTAGCCCTACATCAGCACATAGCGGGGCATACATTAAGTTCCTTTTCTACTCTAGTTATCTATTTCTCTGTGTGCTTTCAAAGTTCTTTTACATGCACTCTTTGTGAGAAACTACCATGGTTCTCAGACAAATGATGGAAAAGATTGCATAACATCCATTAACCTTCTAGGTAGCTTAAAAGTTCTCATTTTGCAAACATTTTTTCCAAACAATCAGTACCAGACTAAAGCTGGCTAGCAGATGATCAATTGAAGAAATTGAACCATTTTTACTTGTATGCAAAGTGATATAACAACTTGCTATACCACCACTGGCTATATGTTTTATCATCCAGAATAAAATAACTTATCATTTACACTTCTGACAAACCTCGTCCAGAATAACTGGATGTGAACAAGTTCTGATGAGACCTTGGTAAACTGTAGAAAGTGAAAAGTAAAGAGTCATCTTTGAATGAGAGGTGATCAATACAGTGTACATTTGAATCCCAGATGAGTGAAAGATTATTTTGCTGATGATCACTTAATGTGTGAAATTCGAGGTACCATCCTCCATCTGAGCATAGAGCACTTAAGGATAAGTGAAACAACCTAAACACAGTACATTTAATCACTTCTGTGCATATTCTCATACACATACCTATTTCTGAAAGAAAACTCCTGAGAACTGCACCTTTGGATGAGAGGTGGAAAAGTACCCTTACAAAGGCCTTACAGCAAAGAAATTTTCCTCTTGTATTCAATATTGCAAACTTGTCGAACAAAACTCCAACTAGTCTTTCCATGGATGCAAGGATGGAGTCAGAGATCTGATCATAGAATGTGAAAAGTACCAAGTAAGAGTACCATAAATATCCATGTACAGCATGTAGGAAACTGAAGAATCTTTTAGGTGTAACCTTGCAATTGACCCAATAGGTTCAAATACAGACCTCCCTTTTTTATTATTCATAAGTGTAAATGACCAAGCCACATCTCTAGTAGTTAGGTGGTTTGATGTAATATATCAAACACGAGGAAGAGTGTTTCATCTGATATCTAAACACCAAGAAGTGGTTGAAAAAATGACACAGCTGAGTTTTTTTTAACCAACTTCAGGGTGTTTGGATATCAGATGAAGCACCCTTTCAAATGTTTGTTATAGCTTCTCAAACCAATGATAATTCTTGGAGAAAATCAAAGCAAAAGTTCATCAAATTTTATGATAATTAAGATCACGTATCCAAACCTCCTTCAAGGTTGTAATTTCCTTTGTTTTCTCAGCATGAATTATTAATGAGTTTGAGAACCAATTCTAACAAATTGTTTCAAGACATATGTATGTTGATTGGCAATTAGCACCCTTTTTTATTGAGTGTCATAAAACTAAAGCCAAAGTAAACACAACAGTCAATCAAAACAGGAAAATATCATATGGAGCAATGCAATGGGAACTAAAACAAAAAACAAAAACAAGAAAATTGTCAGAAGTAGGGGTAAAAGTAGTTGGTTATAAGTTACAGTTTCTTGTTGGCTGAGAAACTGGCAAAGGTTTCTTGACCAATTACAGAGCAAAGTAAACAAAAACCAAGGCAATGCAAAGTTCATAAAACAGTACTTTGAAAGTTTCTCTATTTCAGACCCTGTGATTACAAAGGGAGATTTTAGACTGCTTGTTCATGTAGCAGAAAAGTGCCTTCTATTTGGGGAACAATTGATCCATTTGTTCTTCAGAGATTGAAGCTTGGTTGATACATTTTACAACCACAGGAAAACTACCCAATTGAGCAAGTCATTTTATGCATGGTTTGTGATAACTTAATCGCAAAAAGTGAATTCCCAACACAAATGTAGGACATGTAACTGTTATAATCATGGATTACCAGTCATTTCATAACCATGTATACTTTTAATCCATCCTAAATTAACCTACTTTGCAACCTACATGTAATGTTTATATTGCTCATGTGTCAAATATTAAGAAATCATAGAACTAAATTGAGTACCAATCTTTTGTTTTCTATCAAAATGTAAACCTGCAGATATACTATACTCAATCACAAGTGGTAATAGCATTCTGGTTTCTGCCAGTCTCACTGATGTAGGAGGTGTAGCGGTCAGAGCAGTTGATGTTATAAACTGCTTCCTGTCTGTTCCTCAGTTTGTCTTGGTCTTTAATGTTAGTTAGTAACTGACGCAGTGTGGTAATGGGTTTGTGAACGACATGGATATTGAATGGTTGTAGGAAGAGTGAGATGTTCTCAGATATGCCCTTTATGTGAGGTATAGTTGCTGTAGTCGTAGAAGTTGCGTTGTCACTAGCTTCAGTAGCAGTAGTGAGTCAGTGAGTGTTTCATCAGATGAAGTCTGTTATAGTCAAGGTACTTGTTCTCACTGGATTAGCTGTCTGTTGTGTTGCATAATAGTTGCACTCATCATGTGAGAGTCCTGATAGTTGTGGCTTTATGTGAGGTCAGGTTGTAGGATGACTTGTCTAGTAATCTGTTGGTATGTGTCGGTCTCCTGTAAACTGTTGTCCACAGTGAGTTGTCGTCATGGCTTACCAGGAAGTCTAGAAAGCTAGTTTAGCACTTTCTTCGACCTCTCTGGTAAACTGTATGTCAATGTTTTGTCTGTTTAGGTGGTGGTGGAATGCCTCGATTTCTTCATGTTGTACAGTGGTGAATTTTTCATCAATGTAGTGTAACCAAAGCGGTATCATTTGCCAGCAAGCCGAAAGGGCACTCTCTTCAATGTTCTGCATCACAATTTCTGCTACAACAACAGAAACTGGAGACCCCAAGGTGCCATAGCTGTGCCATGTAACCATTTGTAGTGTTTACCATTGTACTGAGGTAAGTTGACATAAGGCAAAGGTTTAGTAAGTCCATAATGTCCTCTGTTGGCGGCAGTAGAGGGTCGGTAGATTGTCAAATTGCAGTCTCAGTACATTGTGGTGCCAGTTGAAGTGGAATACTTGTAAAAAGTGATTTCACATCAAATGACACTAGTTTGTAGTCATCAGGTATCTGTATAGTCTTGGTGGCATTAAGTCCTTGGTGGATTTCAGTTTATGTCTGGATTTGTTAGTGAGTATTTGTAGTATTGTTGTCAGGTACTTGGACGGTTGGTATGTGGGAGAACCACAGAAAGAAACAATACAATGTAGGTCGCATCAGGAAACCAGGTTTGTGTAGTTTCAGCAGACCATAAAGTTTCAGTGGCTGTGGTCCAATGTCCAGAACATTGAAGAAAGCACCCTTAAATATATGTATGTTGGGAGGGTAAGAATCAATCAGTGGTTTGGGTACAAATGGACCAGCATTTGGGTATGAATGGGCTTTAAATTTGGTTTGAATGAACTGCATTTGGATACCAAACAAGTGAGTACGAAACGAACATGGGTACAGAATGACCAATAAGTGATCTTGTTGTGTAATCCAAGATTTAAAGCTGTGCTCCACCCTTCAAAATTTGAACAATGTTGTTGTGAGAAATTTATAGAAATTTATCTACACATACAGTCTCATACTAAAGAAGAAATTCCATGGGTAAGTTTACAAACCTCATCCAGCTCTTCAATGATGGATGACAAAGCTTCTAAAAAGGTGGGAAGGTGCTGAACTCTGTCTTCAAACAGACCACCTTGGCTAAGGAGTTAGGAAAACAATTATTCATTAACACAGGTCACATCATGTCCTATAAAGTCTCATAATATCTTATCAAATGAAACCTGGAGCCTATGTAATCTCTGCTGCTATTGGAATAAAGGGGTAAGTTTCTAAAGAAACTGTGGTGCTGCATTGGTGGGAGAGTGTAACAGGTAATCTAGTGATAACAACTAGGTTGAAAACGTAAATTGGCCACTGTAAAGAGTCAAAAAGCTGATGTTTTGAGCATTGGCCCTTCGTCCAATTGCTCTGATGAAGGGCTAATGCTCGAAACGTCAGCTTTTTATTCTTTATGGTGACCAATTTACATTTTCAACCAAGTTGGTAACACTGAATTCTCTGCTGCCTTTAATTACTTGTGAGGTTGACTGTTTATGAGTGGACTATTTGATGCACAATTCCTGCCCATATGAGACTATTGAAGCTAGAAAATCACATCTTCTGCTGGCTGGTCCAAGAGTTTCATCCTATGTAAGTGGAGCATACTGTCTTTCTATTTTCCCAGAGGACCTGTTCCTTGATTTCCTGGACATGCCTAATTCAGAGCTATTGTCAAGCATTGCACCACCCACATAGGTTTGGGTTCTTTAGAAAATGGAAAAACTTATTCAGCCCCAAAAAGCTCCAAGAAGTAAAGCTACCAGCACTATAAGAATTGATATACTGCATAGAAAGAGGATGTATAAGGTGTCAGGAATATGAGAAGCAATTTGAGAACACATGTCACCAATGTAGGTAGCCCATCCAAAACAATCATAAGCATTTCAGTGTAGATTGTGAAAAGATCTACATGTGAACTGTCAAGAACTCAAGATTTTTTACCTTGGGTAAGCCCCAAGGGTGAGCCTGCCTACACTGTGTATTTATCAAACTTTCTTTTTCAAAGTGAAGTCAAGATAATATTTTTTCACTGTGCATTGACCATGATCACACCTGTGCACAAAACATTGCACCTAGTAATGCTGCAAATTAGTGACTTCTGTCTTCAATCTCTACTATCAAAGGCTACCAGGATAATTGCCAAATGCACAAAATGTGACTCCCAAAGCACTTCCTACACTTGACTACATTGGAAATAGGCATCAGAGTGTGCAAGTCAGTGAAAAAAAGTCTGAACTTGTTAGTTTGCAATTTGAAACACTAACAATCTTAGCACAACCCATCATGACTGCACCACATTTCATTTGGCAGTCAACAGGACCTTTATCTAGAACTGTGCCTTTCAGACCTGCAGGGGTTTAAAAACAAGCCAGCAACCACCAGAGTCCCACCAGCTAAGGGTTAGGTCGCAGGTTACTGTGGTCAAAATAATTACCTTTTGGCCTTATTGAACTTTTCACAGTCAGCTACTTTTGCAGAGTCTGACGCCTACTTCAAAACATTTTGAAACCCTTCAACCTGGATCCTACCATGGCTTTAAAAGTAAATAAAACAACTCCAAGAGGTTTAACTATATTCAGCAGCATGATTCAAATGCACATGGTCACCCTCCATCACCTTCCTTACAACTGTAAAGATCTCTCGAATGTCCCCTTTCCTGCAATTACTTTCATTGTTCAGAAGATAATATTTAACCTTCAGGACCCCAGAGTCATGAAAACTTACTACAGAATAGTATCAAAAGCCTTGAAAATGCATCATTATCTAGTGTAAGCCTAGTTGCACTAGAGTTGGAGTTGTATGTACATTTGTACAGTCCACATGCATGAGCTCAACCAGCAAGCAAAGACTAGAAAACAATTGTTGATGAACATCTGTACATTTGCTTCTCACCCTGAATACAACTGCTCACTTCTCTGCATAATCTCACCAAGCATAAACCTCACATCATCAGCTTGCATGAACAACTTGCACGGCTGCCAAGGGAAAGACATTTGATCATATTCTCCTCCATTAATTCACTGCTCAGAGCTATTACTTGTAGACTTAATAGTCACTAGACTGAATTTAAATTTTAAAATACGTTCTATTAAACTCCCTGCACCAACAGAATGTGGACATTTCCATTACATCATTATAAATTAAAAATGTTAGTAGGAACCATTAGATTTGTGTAATAACACTGTACTTAAAGGACTTATATGATAATTATTTTATTAGTGAAGCAATTACTAAGCAAAAACTACATTTGCTCTTTGCAATTTCCTGTCTTCTAAACAATAATAAGCAAGTGGAAAATATACTTGGTTTTCAGGTAGGTCCAAACCCCCCCCCCCTTTCCATCAAAACTAACAAAAAATAATTTCTAGATTTAGCCAAGCCTAGCAGCAGAGCTCCAGTTAGTTTATTTTCCACCCCTTAACATTATTAAAACTCCTTAGCGCTAGCTGTTGAAGAGTATATTCAAGGGGATTTAGGGACCAATCCAGGTAGGGGACGGGGGAATTGATGGGGTCCATAAGCAAGGGAATGTGTTCTCGCAACTTGCAAGGCAACAGACACACATGCTAGTCGAAGGAATTCTTAAGCAGCTGAAGACCTTTGTTAATGTTCTCATTGTTTTGACGGGACTTTTGAGGATAAGGAATGTTTTGTTCTTCAAATGTAGTGTATGATGTCAGTATCATTTGAAATGCTATTCTATGGCACGTGAATGACAACCTCCACTTGGGAAAATGAGCCAAAATTGAAAGAAACGATGGTAAACAACTTCCAGATGGGGTATCACTGGGCAGTTGAAAGGGTATACACATGAGGACACTGAGTCAATGAAACAATATGCCAGAATTGTATGGCCCTCTTTCAGATCTTCTCTTGATGTCACCAGGTATGACTGCTTACTCCACTAATTTTTCCCAAACATGTCACCCTCCACTGATAAGTGAAGAAAATTAAAAATAAAAGTCACTTTCAAGTTGTGTGTAAACCTGTTAACTTTAAACTTCTTCTCTCTCTAAAATTTGCATTCCATAATTGTCCTCTGGCTGGATTTTGGATTTTTCTGTCATTTAATTCAGTAACCTCTGCTCTACCTGCACATAATTTCACTGTCTTTAAACCAACCATCCATGATCTTGGAAAGTCTAGCTAATGAAATTCAAAGTTTGTCCAGCGTCTGTTTCTTGTAACAAGCTAGACCTAGAATGACAAAACTTATTGATGAAGAGAGACTTAAGATTTGATCATGAAGCCTTTTTTGTACGAACCGAGAAATAATCCCTCATTTGTACACCACAGAAGTTAATTCCAAACATCAAGCAAGTTTTCTCTTTAGTGTTAAAGTTGAATTGATGTTGTTATAGGCCAAATTAAAGAGATTGTAAAGTTTTGGATGGTATTCTTTCATGTTGGTAAATAAATACCAGCATGGTAAATAAATACCTCCAGGTAAATAAATCTTTCCTAGAGGGTGAAGTTGTGCCAACGTCAACATAAAACACTACACCTAATTTTATTGATCTGGGAAAAGTATTCATTTGACCATTCACTAAGACTTTCATCAGTTCACTTTGAAAAAATTTAAACATCAAAGTTTCTGAGAAGGCTTAAGTATTTGTTAAAATTTGCCAACTCATGAAGCAACTCAGGTTATACATTGAATGAAAGGTTTCTCTTCCATTTTTCCACTAGTGCTGTAGCAAGCTGGCAAATCTTTGTTACATATCTCAACCCAACCATTTTGCACAACTTTTAAACAATTATGAAATAATTGTGGTGGGGAATGAAATATTTGTGGCATATATGCCATGTCTGAAATATTCATGTTCCAAATAAGCTAACAGGATTAAGGAGGGTGTAGGGAATGAATTACGGTCAACTCGCCGACGGACCAACTCGCCGACGCCAACTCGCCGACGTATAAAATCGAGTAGAGACGTCGGCGAGTTGGTCGTCAATCCAATACAACTTATTAGAAGTTAAACATACAGAAAAGTAAACGATATTTAGTAAAAAAACACTGGTGAACATCAAACAGAAGCTTAAACATTGGTGAACATCACCAATGACTATAACAGCTTAAGACGCGAACGAGTTATTGTGCGACAACAACACCGTAAAGACTCATTATGTCAATCGCTCAGATTTTTTAACGAAAACTTGGCTTTCTAGACGAGATCTTTAGTAAAAAGCATTTCTTTTTATTTGCAACAAAGTTTATAAGGATCTCAAGGCGAATAAAGCGAAGTAAACATCACCAATGACTCACTCAACTCATTGGCGTCTACAGCCAATTTTGTTCATTGGCTATGTTAACGTCGCTTTATTCGCCTTGAGATCCTTATAAACTTTGTTGCAAATAAAAAGAATTGCTTTTTACTTAAGATCTCGTCTAGAAAGCCAAGTTTTCGTTAAAAAAATCTGAGCGATTAACATGATGAGTATTTACGGTGTTGTTGTCACACAATAACTCGTTCGCGTCTGAAGCGGATGTAGTCATTGGCGATGTTAACTTTACTTTATTCGCCTTGAGATCCTTATAAACTCTGTTACAAATGAAAAGAATTGCTTTTTACTAAAGATCTTGTCTAGAAGGCCAAGTTTTCGTTAAAAAATCTGAGCGATTAACATGATGAGTCTTAACGGTGTTGTTGTCACACAATAATTATCTCGTTCGCGTCTGAAGCAGATGTAGTCATTGGCGATGTTTACTTTACTTTATTCGCCTTGAGATCCTTATAAACTTTGTTGCAAATAAAAAGAATTACTTTTTACTAAGGATCTTATCTAGAAAGCCAAGTTTTCTTAAAAAATCTGACCGATTGTCATGATGAGTCTTTATAGTGTTGTTGTCACACGATAACTCGTTCGCGTTTGAAGCTGTTTGAGTCATTGGTGATGTTTACTTCCCTTTATTCGCCTTGAGATCCTTATAAACTTTGTTGCAAATAAAGAGAAATGCTTTTTACTAAAGATTTCGTCTAGAAAGCCAAGTTTTCGTTAAAAAATCTGAGCGATTGACATGATGAGTCTTTACGGTGTTGTTGTCGCACAATAATATCTCGTTCGCGTCTTAAGTTGTTATAGTCATTGGTGATGTTCACCAATGTTTAAGCTTCTGTTTGATGTTCACCAGTGTTTTTTTACTAAATATCGTTTACTTTTCTGTATGTTTAACTTCTAATAAGTTGTATTGGATTGACGACCAACTCGCCGACGTCTCTACTCGATTTTATACGTCGGCGAGTTGGCGTCGGCGAGTTGGTCCGTCGGCGAGTTGACTGGTTACCTAGGGAATAGGCTTGGTTGTTTGTTTCATTCAATGCTTTTGCTCCAGTTACTGACTTTTTTGATAATGTTGGGCTGTCAGGGCAAGGGACTTAATGTTCATGTATCATTGTGAAAAGCCATACTTGTGCAGGGTAACTCGTTCTTATTCTGACAAACTAGTTTTAGGAAAGATGCACTATTTTATTACATAAATGTGATGATTGGACTGTGCACAAGACTTGAATTTGACTGTACTTTTATAGCCAACACCCACTATGACACATAATAAAATGTTAATAGGGTCACAGGAAAAATTACTGTCATCCATCTGCAAGATTTCATGTGATTAAAAATAAGGTTTAAAAGACCTGTTGATAACTGAAACCTGTACTTTAGGCCTGCTGTGACTTCAAAACTTTGATGTGCACTTCAAAAGAGAACAGATAAATTTTCTATTCATTCAATTTAGGTTATTCAGATAATATTGAATCAAATTTTCTTGGAACAAGACAATCAAGACATTTTTACGACTAAATTATAAATTTGACAGAAAAGTAGAGATGGTAAGTTTTGAGCTCGGTGAAGAATTAAGAAAGGCGTTTTTCGCCTTGTCACGAGCGTGGGACAAAGAAAAATTCTGAGTCCCCATGAGGAATCGAACATCAGACCTTCAGATTTTTCACAAATCTTTCAAGCTACAAACTTGAATTAAAATAATTTCCTCTGGTTGACAAAGCTTTAGCTCTGAGTTTTGTTGCTTCGCAATTTGACTAGAAATTGTAAAATACTCTGCATTACTGTTAAACTACATCCACACCAACATGATTTCAAAACACAGGTTGCAAGTTCTTTCCTTGCACGGCTTCACATCTTCTAGCCCACAGAAAGCCCTCATGTAATGCCTAACTGTGTGCATGCAGTATGCCGCACTGAAGCTTGGCACTCATCATGTTCTGCCAGTGTTTCCCAATGCACAGAAATGGGAATTCCAAGTTACACTTGATTTCCACTTGCCCATCACCTTCTCCCTCCTCCTTCCAATTATGGGGTCACTCTGTGCAAAATTCTCATGCTGCAAGCTCCTCTTTTACTTTCAGTTCAGAACATTCAATTACAATGGAGATCTTTGTTTATCAGTTTGTGAAACACTTTGAAGCTTAAGTAAGTTTGATCGGCTTCTAATAGTCACATGTAACAATGTCTTTACCACATTTGGTCACATTCACCAGCTACATTTGAGTTACAGGCCTCAAAAAAATGTAGCCAAGAAAATAACAATAATAATAATAATGTGTGCTCTTAAAAATGCACTCTACATATAAATGTCTTGGTGCTTTTTATGACTAAAAGAAACAGCTTTCATGAAACAAGTGAATTTTCAATGCCTTTTTAAAACTATCAACAGAGTTACTTTGCCTAATGGAAAGTGGTAGCTGATTCCATAACTTCAAAGCAATTGCCACAAAAGATCTATCTCTGAAAGTAACTGTAGTAGTCTTAGGGATAACTAGAAGGTTGGAATCACTAGAATGAACAGTTCATTATAATATAAACAATGTAGGCAGTAGGGTCAGCACCAATGTAGGTAAAAAGAAAAACTATTCAGGTGTGCCTCTATTTCTTCTAAAATGGTGAACAGATGTTCAGCAACCAAAGTTTTGGCAAAGTTTGTTATGAGAGGTGCCTTAACACTTTTAATGGTGTGACAGTGTCTAATGGGCCACTACCAGTGCATTGCTGCTAACTTTGGACATTGCACCACCACCAGATTAGACAGAAGTAAGCTAATACCAGATAAATGAAATAGGCAATAACAGACTGTAACATCATGGCAGAGGTATAAATCAATGTGCACAAACTTAGAACACTAAATGAAAGAAAACTCCTCACACAAATTTGATAATGGCTTTCATCATCATTCTGAATTACAGATTAACAATGCACCACTTCCATAGATTTGATCAAGTTATTCACATTATAAACTAATTCAGATAAAACAGTTCAAGTAGTTGCTGGAAACAACAAGCATCACAATCATCATGCTCATCCACATGGAAATTTAAAGACACCAGCAACAAGTAAATGCTAGGATCCCCATCCTCAGGTATTGCCTAGTTTCAACAGCAGCCATGAAACAGACTTCAAGTTCAATGATGCAGCCATTAACCAGAAGGGTCTTTGTGACATTTTATTTGTGCCTACTAACATGGAATACCTAATCCCTTGTTAACCACAGCACAATTAGATGTAATCATATTGATTTACCATATTTAATTCTGGCATCCAGCTCCCTCTAAAATGCTATAAACCAAATCAACACATTGAGAAATACCACAATTGCTTGCTCAAATACATAACTACAGTCAAAGAGCATGTATGCAAATTGATCTGAGTTCTTGAACTACAATTTCCTTCTTTCATTGTATTAAATCCAGGTTCAGAGGTCCTTGAGACATCAGAAAAAAAAACCTAGTATCATGGCCTGGACTATGGAGTGATTTATAGCTGTATATCAGGTCTATGTTTAGTTTTCTTAGAAGTCACAAGGTATGATTTGAGGAAGCCATTGATCACAAGGTTTGAATTTACCACCTAGCCTCATCATAAGAATCCATCCATCATAATTTGTTTAAAACCATACCCCGTTGAAGCAGGGACTTTATAGTTTGAACAGGTCCTTGTCCTATGAGAATTTAATTAGCAGTTCAACAAGCACACAAATGTAGGAGATAAGCATACAACATTCACTCCATCAAGACACTAGTCCTAGTCCTTTCATCCTAAAAGATACTTTAACAGGCCAAAGTCAGCAATAAATTGTGCAAAGAAGAGATAGTCTGGGTTTGTTGTTAATCATTTACTGTATTATTTAAGTCTGGCATTAACATCTTAAAAAGGTGAAAATCAATTTTTTCTGTGGCAACATGACCAAATCTGCCCTAACACTGGCTCTGCACTGAGCTTAATTATCAGTCATTAAACACATTGGGTGTGTTTTGTTTAGCAGATGTTATAATGTTATTACAAATTTCTTAACCAGCAGAGCTATTAGTGTTCCATTCTTCTAAATAGTCAGCAAGTTTAACTACAGCTATCTCCAATAGATCATAATCATTAAACTTTAAAAATTACAACAACCAGTACACAGATATCTAATGTATGTATATCAAGTGACTCTTGAATGCAAATGCCATTAATGGACCTCTATGATTCATCAAAATGAAACCATTTCAAGACAAAATTGTTACTTTAATTTATAATACAAATGCAACAAATATAAAAGGAACCATATTGACCTTAAACATCACATCACTAACGAATACATTCTGTACTTTGTTTCATCTTCAATATCATGTTATGTAGTTGTAGACATGGTTTCTTTCTTATCTTCTCTTACTCCTTTCAATCAGAAATACTGAGTAAAACTTTAGTATTTAAGTCCCTCGCATCTTCACAGTATCCAGTGGTGACAGTCTTGTATTAAGTAGCTCATTTCATATGGCATGATTCTTCACAAATTAACTCATGTACTTCACTCACACAGTATTGAGCCAAAGAAATGCAAATGTAAATTCATTTTGTACAGTATGCAGACCAAACTGTTTCAAACACCCTTAGCATATTTCACCATGAGCTCACTAAAAACAGAGCCCAAATTTTTATTTGGCTTGAGCATGTTTAACAACACAGTGCACATGTTCACTTACCACTAAAAGACCTTCCCTGAATAAGCTCTCACAACCTTTTACAACCATGTCCTGATTTAGCTTGTTCTTAGCATGCACTCAGTCTAACAAATTTCATTATAAGCCGTGCATGGCAAATTGTCACAGAACTAAACCCAAATATTAAATTCACCCTCCTAAGGAAACCCACATAAAAATCTATATAAATATAAAATAACTCCTGAATCAATATTTAAAATACCTTAGAGAAGTAACCATAACCTCTCACAGCAATTGCCATCTGCTTTGTATCACTTGACAAAGAATCAAGTATTCCACGGAAAGTCTTGATGAAATACTACAAGAAAAGAAAGGCATCTCTTCTATACTAACACTATAAATGCACTTTATCGCCATTTGGAAAAGTGCAGTGTTCATTTCATTGGTCTGTATCACAACCTTACTTGTCTGAAAAGCCTGATAACAACAACTACTGGTAAGAAGTGGGATTCACATGACAAAAAAAAATATGGCCAGCCCTAAAAACAAAATTAGACTCATGTAAATAACAAAAAATGAAATTTACATGTATCTTACTATTTGGAAGCAGTACTTATTTTCATGGTAGTACAGATAGAAAATATATTGACAATTACTAATAACATTGTATAATTATGTCCAAAGTCAGGTAAGATTAAAGGTTTACTGGTATTACTCACTTTTGGTAATAGGTTTGAACAAGTGAGCTCATCATTTTCCTTGTTCAAAAGGGTAAGTTACACATTCCAAACATTTGGGGCAGCCTAAGTTGGGTGTCTACAAAACGAAGACCGAAGACCAAAGACCAAAGACCAAAGACCGAAGACCGAAAAACGAAAACCCTAATTTTTTTGCCCCAATAAGGCACGAACAGTTAAAAAACCAAGCCAAAGCATTCCTCAGCGCAAACAGATGTGAAAATAACAGGGATCTTCATTTTGTAGAAAAGACCCCCTGAATCTACAAAACAAAACAAAGACCCTTACTAAAACACTTTGTTAGACCCCAATTGACGCGAAATCAAGGGGGTCTTCGTTTTGTAGAAAAAGCCCCCTGAATCTACAAAACGAAGATCCTTGCTAAAACGCTTTGGGGGGGGGGGACTCCTATACATTGCCTATAGGGGTATGTGCTGCCCAACAGGGTCATGATTTCAGAGCTAAAACGCTTTGTCAGACGCCAACTGACACAAAATCAAGGGGGTCTTCGTTTTGTACAAAAAACCCCCTGAATCTTTACAATGAAGACCCTTGCTGAAACACCTTGTCAGACTCCAAATGACACAAAATCATTAGGGTCTTTGTTTTGTAGAATTCAAAATGACCATGTGAATATACAAAATGAATACCTTCAATTGGAAAGTTCCCTTTGGCAATGAAAGTTAGACACAAAAAGAATAAAATATTGTTTTATTTGTGGTTATGCAATTCTGGAATTATAGAAACTATACACAGGGAAAATGTCTTCAATTCCTGATAAAATTAACAAAATTTAAAATACTTATTCCTATTTAAAAACATTGACAGAAACTAAAGTAAACAACGATGTGCTAATTATCAAACTACAGTGAAATTGAAATCCCCTGTATCACATTTGCAGTGATGTATAAGTATGTATACAGTATGTATACAGGCATGCGTGTTCTCCCCCTACTATTGACATAAGCTAGAATATACGAGGAACTAATTCATACTAGAAAAAATGGCTGCAATCCTCATTTACTGGGTTATTATTCTAACAGCAATTACAGGGAAAAGATGGTACTCATGTTTCCTTCGAAATATCTCGTCTTAGTAGCTCGCTTTCAAAGTACACATTTTGCCAGCAGGTTGAGAGTGATGCACCAAAACAAAGCTTTGCGAAATATGAGCACATAACCTGATGTAGAAGGCCTATTCAGCCAATTATATTAGGATCAGTATTAAGTCATGCAAGAATGCACAGAACAAAACTTCCTTTACAAAATATGTGCAATTTTTATAGTCTTTTTATATTCAGTTATAACCTGTCAGTTTTAAGAATCCTTGTTTGAAAGCATTAAAAATTGAGGCACAGCATGCAGAAACCTCAGCATCACTGCTTCTAGTTAAGAGATTCTAGGCAAGATAAACACAGTTTCTAAACTCTTATATCTACCTTGATTTAACAAAAGGTGCCTAAAGAAATTGATCATAATACTATACTTCTAACATAAAGCTTTTTGCAGAGATCATTCCATGCGGAAGATCGTATCTCAAGGAAGCATAAATTACTGTATTATATGTCTTTTCGGACCAACAATTGTATCAAAAGCATATCAATGTAATGAACTCTAAAATTTAATTAATATTGTTTACATATCAGCTTTCTCAAGCCATGATCTCAAATAAATCAAGGAAAACCGTTTTACATCGCCAATAGCTTCATTTTCAAGGAATTCGGAAATAAAAGCTAGCACCATACCCTGGTGAAAAACCTAAAACCTGCCAAAGATCCTTAAGGACAAGGATCTTTAAAAGATCTTTAAAGGATCTGTAAAAGATCCTCAAAGATCTTTGTAAGCAAAAACGTTTGTTAAGATCCTCAAGGATTTGATAAAGATCCTCAAAGGATATTACAAAGTTTAGTTCTTTTCAAGGATCCTTCAAGAATGAAGGTAAAAGGATCCTTTCAAGATGTTTTAATCAGGATCTTGCAAGGAAGTAAACAGGATCTTTTGAGGATCTTTCAAGATCCTCAAGGATTTAATGAGGATCTTTTAAAGACCTTCCAAAGATCCTTTCAAGGATCCTATTAAGATCTTTGCAAGGATCCTTAAGGATTTGATCAGGATCTTACAAGGATCCTACTCAAGATCTTTGCAAGATCTTCACAAGGATCCTTCAAGATCCTCAAGGATTTAATGAGGATCTTTTAAAGACCTACAAAAGATCCTTTCAAGGATCCTGTAAAGATCTTTGCCAGAATCCTTAGGAATTTGATCAGGATCTTACAAGGATCCTTAAGTCAAGATCTTTGCAGGATCTTTTCAAGGATCCTTCAGGATCCTCAAGGATTTAATGAGGATCTTTTAAAAACCTTCAAAAGAACCTTTTAGGGATCCTGCTAAGATCTTTGCTAAGATCCTTAAGAATTTGATGAGGAGTTACAAGGATCCTAGTCAAGATCTTTGCATGATCTGTTCTACAATCCTTCAAGATCCTCAAGGAATTGAAAAGGATCTTCCAAATATCTTTAAAAGATTCATTTCATGATTTTGTACAGCTCTTTGTAAGGATCCATTTTGAATTTGATGTGGATCTCAAAGGCAACTTTGTCAAGATCTCTACCACATCTCTGCATTATGAATTAGGTTCCTTTGAAATCCTCAAGTAATTTCAAACATAACAAAATTGTAAATTGAGGGCTCACTGTTTTATAATTTAAACACAACAAGGAATTTTCGCAGAAAATTATTGTGCAATAAGTGTAATGAAGGTTACCGCAATTAGCAACGCCATGCTCGAGGCTTTCGGGAAACTTTGTGACTACTTACATGACAACAAATAGGGTTTTGCATTATGGGATAGGAATTTATACGCGCCGAGATTTTTAACGGTCGCATAAAAACATAAGAAGCTCGTTGTTACGGCAAATATCATCGACAATGGTCGGAACTAAAGGGAAAATGTACACAGAAATAAAAGTAAAGGAAAGGCGTTTTCTGGAGTTCAGAAACAAGCGAAAAGAGAGACAGAAACAACCGAAATCGTCAAGAATGAAAAGAATTCATTGGTACTTCTGGAAAGAAAATGAAGATGCCATCCTCGCCTAATGATTCTTGCTCTGAGCTCTTGGAGAGTAGGGATGCAAATGATGTGTTACAGTGACAAGGATACAGGCTTATCGATCTAGAGAGATTCTCCTCGACGCTCACTGAAGGACATGTTTCTGAAGAAGGTGTGAATTTACTTGGTTCTGTGTAACCAACTTAAAAAGCTCTTTTAGAGGTTGTCATATGAATTCCCGAAAACACTTATTTTGTACCTCAGGATGTATTAGTTCAATTAATCTGAAGTTTTCAGGGCCGTATCCTCTTACTGAGTTGAGTTGGATAAGCTGACAGTTTCTCTATAAGCTGAATTTTAAGTAAGATATTGTGGAATAACTCACCTAATAATCTCGGTGAACTTTGAACGGGCACTGTGCCCATAATATAAACGACTCCAAAAGTTCCTCAGCTCATCCAAAAGAACGACCCTAGTACTTTGTTTTGACACTAAAAACACTTGATTTCATGCAATCTTTGTGCAGTTATCTTTTCTCAAGTATACCTAGGTTTTTCACACCATGTGGTGGACAAATTGATCTGATGTCAAATAACAAATTTAGGGCAACATATTAGTTATATTCAGTATGTGTGATTCCTAAGCTATGTTTACCCCCTCTGTAAGAGTAGTCTGAGTCTGGTCATAGTCTAGTCCTAGACAAGTTGAACACATATATTTTGGTCTTCTTATCTTTGAGCTGGACTGTTGCCAGATTTTTTGGAAAATGAAAATCTTAGAACTAACCTAAAGTCTGAACAGAAATAGTGTAGAAGTAGTCCTACTAGAAGAGGATGGGTAATTCTCGTTTAGCAATAAAAAAAAGTTTTATCTTCATTTTTTTATGTTTGGTTCAATTTTTCTTGTTAACTTAGTATGAGGATTTAAGTATGCTTATTTTCTTGTCAAAATTTCGAAGGTTCTATAACATTCTTGCAAAGATCTTCAACGATCTTCCATTTCCTTGCCAGGATCTTCAAGGATCACTGACATTCTTGTCAAGATCTTTAAGGATCTTCAAATCTCTTGCAAAGATCTTTAATTTGGCTGTCAAAATCTTCAAGGATCTTTCTTTTTTTTTCCAAGATCTTCAAAGATCTTTCAATTTATTGCCAAGATCTTTAAGGGTCTTTTATTTTCTTTCCAAAATCTTTAAGGATCTTCAAAATTTTCAAAAAGATCCTTGAAGATCTTGGCAAGAAAATGAGAGATCCTCAAAGATCTTAACAAGAATTTGGAAGATCCTCAAAGAATTTTCAAAGATCTTTAAAGGATCTTCAAAGTTCATGTAAAGATCTTTGAAGATCCAGACAAGATCTTCAAGGATCTTGACAGGAAAATGAAAGATCCTTAAAGATCTTGGCAAGAAAGTCAAAGATCCTCAAAGATCTTGGCAAGAAAATCAAAGATCCTTGAAGATCTTGGCAAGAAAATCAAAGATCCTTGAAGATCTTGGCAAGAAAATCAAAGATCCTTGAAGATCTTGGCAAGAAAATCAAAGATCCTTGAAGATCTTGACAAGAAAATCAAAGATCCTTGAGGATCTTGGCAAGAAAATGAAGGATCCTTGAAGATCTTAACAAGAATTTTGAGGATCCTCAAAGGTCCTCATGAAGATCTTGTAAGATCCTTAAAGATCCTTGAAAGATTTTCACCAGGGTAGCTGACTCAGTGACAGGTTTTGCATATGGTTTATGTCAGTGGGTGACAGGATCGGAAACTCACACCCACGAACTGAGCAAATCACAGCATTATGCAGGGGGTGAGCTCAGAGTCCTTGACAACTTGCATACACATACTCAAATCAAACCAATCAAAATCAAAATTTACAGTTTTCCTTGTTCAATGTAATTTCACAAGACTGGTGACACCGCAACAGCTGGCAGCACAATTACTACATTTCTTGCACATAAAAAGTAATAGATTACCCATGAAATGTTTGCTACAAATAGTAATCCACAAGCGAATGTGTTTGGCAGTTAGCTTTTAGCATTATTGAGCATAGTGAACATGCACATGCAAACTATCCATCTATCTTTGTTCACTCGGATGTGCTCAACCCTGTTGCATACACAGTGTGACATGCTCTGGATGAAGGAAAATTTAATCAATGGTTATCCCAAATTCATTTGCAAGATAGTTTTTATGGGAATCGCAAAGACTCTCCTCAACGTCACTGGGTATGCGAATGAAATCTGCAGTAAAGTATGGGAATCTGCTTATCAGGCACTTCATTGAGGCATGATAGTATCTGACTGTCTCCCGTTGGGATGGCTTGCAATTAGACCAATCTCCATTGATGGGATACATCCATCGCTCTGAGGAAAAAATAACATCGAACGGAATGACCTTCTTCCTATGACAAAAGTCCAGATGGCACGATTTGCACCTCTTCGCACCTTCTACGAGAAACATCAACTCAAATTCGTTTTCATTATGGTGTATCTCTGAGTATAACAGCCCCGAAGTGGTAGCTGTTTCCGTAGATCCGCTCGAGCTTGGCTGTGCCTTGCCCCTTGCAGGTCGATAGCCATATTTGTTCTTTCCTCCCTTCTTTCCTGTCGTTGCTTTCTGCACATCGTGCTCAGCAAGAGCTGTTCTTTTACTAACTTTACTTGATTTCTTTCTGATGAAATTAAGATGGTCTGTCATAATTGCTTTGAAAGCGGCTACTGCTAGGGAGTGCTTACAGACTTTATCATACTTATACCGTCCACAAACACAAGTTGCACGATCCCTATAAACAGAGACCTGCACTGTTCCATTCTTGGCCCCTGTACTTGCAACTTCAAATTGAACTACTACCTCGGTTTACAGACTTGCTTTTCTCTGGATGGCAGTGGGGTGATTGAGAAGATAAAGAACTAAAGATAAATAAAGATGGATTCCACGGCTGTTGGTAATTTTTCGAAGACCTCACTTTCCAGTTCCTGGATAATGCTTTCAACAATGCCAATCGACAGGAATATGCAGGCGTTGGTTCCATCGTTTATTGGCATAATGTTCGGTTGTAAGGACTTCGCCTGCTCTTGGAAATCTACAGCAACCTTTTGATCAAAATGCTCAAGAGCAGTTACTTGGCTAACCCTAAGGTTAATGACATGAAATTCCATTGAAAATCTGTCGTGATGCCTGGCTAAAATTTGGGCTGCCTCTTGTAGGGACGAGCGTTTCTCTCTGTTAAAATTAAGGCAACCTCGGAAAACTTCCTCTAATGCAAACCAAACAGTAGCACGATCGATGTGGTACTTTTTGACGTGTTGTGGTAGTTTCTCTTTCCGTAAAAGTTCGGTTATGAACTTCTTCAGCTGCTCCTGAGTCCTTACTCCTTCTGCCCGCATTTCTAAGATGTAAGGACTTTTAAGGCTTGGGTTAAGCAGCGTAAAGATGACCATCCCCAGCGCCCAAACGTCTGCAATTATTAGATCTGCGATAGAAGCCTTCGTTAAGCGCTTTTCTTCAACCAGAAGCTCTGGTGACGTGTAGACCACTGTCCCTCGATCAACAGTGGTGGTCTTGGAGCTAATGAGTAACTGCGTCTAAATAAATAGTGACCGACTTTCACCAAAATCAGTCAGCTTACAGGCAATCGGCCTTTCATGATAAATTTCATGTAAATCTTGCGACTCTACTGACATAAAGCTGTAGTGTTGGTTGCTAACTGAAATGTTCGCCGTTTTAAGATCTCTGTGGGCGATCCCTGTTTGGTGCAGATACACTAGGCCACTTATTATCTCTGTGGCTGCATGAGAAACCAATTCTTGAAATCCAACACTGTCATACTTGTCGATTTTTATAAGAAAATCGGACAGTGTACAGTGTACAGAAAAGGTATTTGCCTGTTTAGAAATATTAAAAATTGTTTCATTTGTGTTTTATATTTTTTCTCCAGAGAGTGTTTGGCTTATGTCAGTTGCTGTCAAAGTTACTTCTTCGGGTTCCGGACTGAACGTGAGAAATTTACAAGAGTTCCAACTTAAAAAAGGTTTGCAAATGAAGAAAATCGTTTCTATATTAAAAGCGAAAAAAAAATTGTACATTCATTTCCAAATAAGACCAAATAACGCGCCCGCTCTTTTAATTTTCTAAGCTCTTTTAATTTTTTGCTCACTCGCAACCCACTTTAACAGGGGTCTTTATTTTTTTTTTAGATTCACACGGCGGTCCCTTATACAAAAAAAGACCTCAATTATTTCGCGTCAATGGGCATCACACAAAGCGTTTTTAGCGAGGGTCTTCGATTTATAGATTCACGGGTTTTTTTTTTTTTCTACAAAACAAAGACCCCCTTGATTTCGCGTCAATTGGCGTCTAACAAAGCGTTTTAGTAAGGGTCTTCGTTTTGTAGATTCAGGGGGTCTTTTCTACAAAACGAAGATTCCCATTATTTTCACATCTGTTTGCACTGAGGAACGCTTTGGCTTGGTTTTTTAACTGTCCGTGCCTTATTCGGGCAAAAAATTAGGGTCTTCGGTCTTCGGTCTTCGGTCTTCGGTCTTCGGTCTTCGGTCTTCGGTTTTCGTTTTGTAGACACCCGCCTAAGTTTCCTGCCCTGTATTGACTAATTCCCTTTGGATTGAAGGGTATGTAATCACAGTTTTCCACTGCTTAGAAAATATGACATAGGCCAATCAAACCCACAGGTCACAAAGGGTACTAGGAGAAAATGACTGAGTACATTCATAAAAGAAAAGCATAACCAAACTTTTACTGGTGTGAAGATTTTTTTTTTAATGAAGGATTTATGCTGTTTGGTGACAAAAAGAATTTTGCCTAACAAAAAATTAATTGGCCCATCATCCATATCGAAAAGACACCAATAATTATTTTACATCCCTTTTGACCAAAAAAAAAATTTACAATACCAGTAATTTTCATTTATCGCCAAGTTCTCAGGAGGCAAAACTGGAACTTGATGTGTGAAAAACAATGTGCAATGAACATGAAAAACTCTCACCATGAACATGGCTAGGTCAGATTTGTCTCCATGCCTTTCAACAAAGTAGAGGGAAATCTAATGAGGAGATCAAACAGTAATCAAAATTACTTCAACTACAAATAGGATTTACCAGCAATAATAGTCAAACAGAAGTGATGCATGTAGGTATGCATATGTCCTCTTATGGAAGCATTTAGTATACATAGAAATAAAGTACATCTGGGCAAGAATTTTAAACATGACTAAGGTGGTGAAAGGAGGATACTGGTTGCATATGGGCCCACTCCTCACAACAATAACAAAATGTCAACTCTACATAATAGTGGGTAAAATGGTACAACTGTAGCTACCACTACTTAATTGATTGTGTAGTCTGACGGTCTAAGTGAGGGTAGTCCTGATAATGATATCCACTAGGGATGTAATCATCTCTCAGCTTCAAACCATTTTTTTTTGGAATACTCAGTGACCTAATATCACACCTGTTGGAAAAATGCTTCCATTGCAGCATATGCAGCATAACTTATTTCCTTGTTGTGATGCTTGCACCAACGGTAAAATTCTTCATAAATCACCTAATTAGAGTAGATCAGCATCTTAGCAAAATACATTTCAATTGTATGTCACCTTTATTTAAGGTGTATTTACCGAAAGATACAAGATATCTCTTTTGACCATCTTAATTTGAACGGAAACTAGCATCCCACTATATTACAAACAAGGCAAGCATTAACTTTTAAAATAATTACCACTTTCTGCACAAGTGAACTTTACAAAAAACCTTCACTTTGGGTTTGGCAATACAGCCAATCACTTCCGGCTGATGGGGAGCACTCTTAGAAATAAGAGCAAGTGAGACACCTCTTGAAAGGTTTTTACAATAACTGATCTGTAACATAATTGGTGACTGGAACACAAAGTTTCTCATTGCAAGTTGAGGCTTCATTGTCAAATACATTTATTGTGAACATTAGATGGTACTGCATGGTTCACAGGTTATATCCATAGAGCAAATGAATTTATAATGGTAATTGAACTGATTGGAATGCTGTTAGGTCCAAACTCTTATGTGTGCGATTTCAAACCAAAATTGCACTCAGTCATTTCAATTATTACTTTATGACATCGATTTTGAAATCACAAATTCAGTTGCTCATAACAAGTATTTTTAGTTGTCATGTTTTGGTAAAGCTGCCTCATTGGCTGGAAAAAGATGCAATTTAGAGCATAAATTGGTGTGATTTGTATATAAATTACACTGGTGAGAGTCAAACAGATTGCAAAGATCACAAGTGATCCAAATGGATGTGATGAGTGTCAAACAGTAATCCAAGATTTTGTATCACAGATACAAAAGTGGAGTGTAAGCCACTAGCACAATTCATTTTCCTAGATGGCTTTCTTACCCAGTAATCTGGAGTTACAGAAAGAAGCCTGTTAGGTTTGCTTGAGGGCAGAATCACTGCCTTCAAAAAAAGAGGGGCCATGATAAATTCAGGGGTGGATTGATGTTTAGGCTAGCAAATAGATAGGGCTTAGGGACTGGAGAATAACTTCTTGGCAGCTTTGTGTCAAAAGGTGGCATCTTTAGTTGAAAGGTACTACTCTGTAGACACCTTTTTAGCCGATATTGTTACAGACTATCTTGCATAATCAGCAGTAAAAATTACATGCAGTGAGCTGATTTTCTGTAGGTAAAAAGCAGGTGAGTATCAAAAGCAAATGGCTAGGTAGAGGTTTCAGCCAACACAAAAATTAAAGTTAAGTTTGTTATCCTCTTAGGTATGTATTAGTAAATCCATACAGTGTTATGCATAGTATACATCGTACATACACCCTCTATTTCACTCTCATGGGTCAAATATTTATACCAGGAAATCTTGTGACAATTTAAACATTTGTGGCCACAACTACTCTGGTTCATCATTCATTTCATTTGGCTCAAGAAAGAGATTTATCATAAAAACTATGGTGCTAAACAAGGATTTCCAGCCCTGAGAAAAGCTGTAACAACACACATGAAAAAATATTGTACTTTTTCATGTGTGTTTGATATTGCCAATCAGCTGCTGACATGTCACTCGCCTTTCCCGCCACTCAATCAGGTTGATGAATGAATGGCAAAGCCTTCACCATTCTCAATCCAAGGCCTTTGTCACAATATTTTTGGATTCTGGCTCCTAAAACACTGAAAAATTCATATCCCTTACAGACAGCAATGTTTAAACTTTCCTAGAGGGGGAATAAAACCAAGATGCAGAAAGAAAAACCAAAAGTTACATATTCAGTAGCTTTGGCAATGGCATTTCTCGTTGCTGAAAATGAAAATCAACTACCAGAAGATTTGCCTCAGGCCAATGTTGGCCTTGTACCTGAAAGATTTCTTCTATTGGTAAGGACCAAGTCAATAACTGAGAATTTTGTGTATTGAAAATTACACCCATTGTTTGTCTTGGTAGTGTGTCAATGCATTTTATTCATCATGAGCTTTAGCGCTGACACACTTTTTGTATTCGGGGATTGTCGATGCTTTTATTTTCATTCATTAATAAAGTTGACTTTTCTTGTCAGTAAAGGGCTATTGTGTTTATATGATAAACAAAATAATACATGGTAATTTAGTGCTAACAACTGGGTTGAAAACGTAAATTAGCCACTGTAAGGATAAAAAAGCTGACGTTTTGAGCGTTAGCCCTTCGCCGATCGCTCTGACGAAGGGCTAACGCTCGAAACGTCAGCTTTTTTACCCTTTACGGTGGCTAATTTACATTTTCAACCCAGTTGTTAACACTAAATTACCTGCTATACTCTCCCACCAACGCAGCACCACTGACAGTTTCTTAAGAAACTTACCCCTCTATTCAAAATAATACATGGTTGCTTGTGGATATGAAATTTCTCTTCTCGTGTTCAACTCATCATCTTACTCATTCACTGTGCTCACTTGTGAGCTATCAAGTTAAACATTCAAAGAGAAATTCCATATCCACATGTGCCCATGTATTATTCTCTATTTAACTAACCAAGAAAAACTGACTTCTTCCCATACATTGTATCATCAAATTTTTGGTCATTTTTAAGTCATTATAAGTGCAAAATTAAAGGAAAAAACCAACCTCATAGTCTTTGGAAATATATTCCTTGAATTGAGCTGAATGTTTAGCAAACAGGTGAAGCCCAGCTGCAAATACAACAGAAATGGTGCAGTTTGTTGTACATCTACCAATATATTACCTGAGCTGACGTAGATGCTTGACAAGCATGTTAGGCCCAGTTGACAGTGAAAACTAGTCTATAGACAACATTCTAAATAATCACGGATTTTAGAGTCTCATTACAAAGTTGTTTTGCTATAAGTTGTTTCACTAAAAGTCAAAGTTAATTTGCTATATATTTTTTTGCTAAAGGTCAAAGTTGATTGGCAACAAATATGTCACTTAAGTCAAACAGGGTAATTTTAATTAGTATTATAAACTGAGTTGATAACATAGATTAGCCATTGTAATGAGTTTCAAAGCTGATGTTTCAAGCATTAGCCCTTCATCAGAGCTTTTTTATTTGCTCTGTCCTGGGGCAAACACTCAAAATGCCAGCTTTGAAACTCTTCACTGTGGCCAATTTATGTTATGAACTCAGTTGATAATAATTAATTGCCTTGTTGTACTCTCCCACCCATATAGCACCAGTTTAAAATCATAACTCATGTTGTTATGAATTAAAAGATGCATAGCTACAAACTTATTTCAATTAACAGCCACATAAGATTAATTTTTTTTCCTATGCAAGTGGATGCCAATGACATAAGGATAAGGTTTCCTCCATTTATTCAAGGTAAATAATTATGAAATATTGTTGGCTTGATGCTGTTTCCCAAAAAATTGATCCTCTAGTAACTCTAGACTTTTTTTGGCTTTCTCTGAAGGTTTGTGTAGATGGAGCTTGGTTGTCTGTCACTCAACTGGTGGTAACACAAGAAACTGATGGTCAGATCTTTTGAACACAAACTAAAAAGTTCACTTAAACCTACCTTTTGGTACTTCATAGCGACTAAGACTGACCTAAAATCATAGAAAGATTTTAAGCATTTTCTCACTTAGCACTAGAAGTAACATCAACATAATAAAATAGGATTGGACATTTCACAGTTTGTCATACCCTTTGTAAAGACCCTGAAGGCAAGCATTACTCCTGGTAAGTTGATAACAATGGGACAAATCACATTTCAGGAAAACAACACAAGTAAATGAAATAAAATAAGTTACTTCTACTGGCTATCAAATCTAACCAATAATGCTGACATGAAACTAAAATCCCTGAAGAAAACCAGAAAAGTACACATTGTATATGCTAACTAAGTATCAAAACTACAATTCAGAGATATTTTGAAAAAATCTTGATGCTATGAACTTTGAGCAAGTCTTTGCATCATCCGATGTGAATTCTTCTTGGGGTGTTTTAAAGAACATTTTATAGCAGTGTATCTATAAATATTTGCTGCTCTTTGAACAGAAGGTAAGGGGTGTCTGTGATTGACTTAAGAGGTCAAATGGAAGATGAACCTGATGGTTTACTTAGGAAATCTTGCAGGACTACCTGTGAACCTGCCTGGTCTCCTTATAAGCAGCCTAAAAGAGTGATACACCTTATCAAATGCAAGAGCAAATTTCATCAGGATATTCTTAGAGGCAGTGCCAACTCTCCTGATAACTTCTGCACTGCCATTAAATAGCTGTACCCAACATTCAAAAGGTACATGTATTCTCAAAGCAAAGAAAAGCATTTAAGATAAATGGAACAAAGTCCATGGAGTGCCTACAATTCTGAGGACATACCTGAACACTAAATTCTAGTCAATATTTCACATGCTGATACAGAACTCATTTGAAAGCATTCAACAAACACATAAAAAAACAGTCCTGTTCTGTTGTCTTGATTCAGTGTTTCAGGGTATATGGACAATTTTTGAGTCAGCATCCTGTCTTTATCTTTTAAGGTCCATCTCAAACTCATACCCTGATGTTGGCCCCATGAAACACCAAAAGTTTCCTAATACACTAAGACTTAGATCACGCTTTTAAAAGGGTAGCCCTAACCTAAAAAACAATATTCTCAATATCACATAAATTAATCTTAAGGAAAGTGAGGTGTGCACTCTGGCCAACTTTCTCACTCAGTCTTGGTCTCTGAAGCCTCGAACAACTACAACTGTAATCCTAACTGTTGCCACTTCCTCACAAATGGGACTGTTAACTGAACAAGGTTCCCTAATAAACAGTAACCACAATGTTAGCCACTATTTAAATATAAGATTCAGAGGACATACTTGTGGATTGATTGCCATTCTTGCATAGGTGTAAATATCTTTGGCATACTTGGAACCTTGGAACAAAGCAGAAATTAATCATTAAATTCAATCCTTAAAATCATGTCATTTTGATATGAGGTCCATAGAGTGGTTAATGAAATAGTTTAGATAGCAAAAATTGGACTGTTTCTGAGAAAGATGGGATTATCTTATGTGGATTGGAGGGACCTAGCTTGACCTAACCTATTTCCATGAGAATGCATCCAAGGTGTGAGCACTTATTCAAGGAAATAAGATGTGTTCATTTGAGCACTCATTTTCCAGTAAAAAATGATGATTAAGGTTACAGTTGACTATCAGGGGCCAATTTTTTGGATTTTTTTCTTTTTCATGTCAAACTAGTCAATACCATTTCAACTACAGCTTCAAGAAAAATTTTTGTAAAATATTAAAATGCACGAGTTACTAACAAAAATGTATTTTTGAACTGAATTCTTTAGCCTGCCAAAGCATGAATAGCTAATTTTAATATGTCATCATAAAAGACTCCTGGAGTGTTTTTTGCAGCAAAACATCATGGTCCTTGAATTTTAATTGCATACACATTGCCTGATTTTGGCTGCACATGGTGATCCTTTGCTATCTGTCTGCATTCCAAATTATATTTCGAATGGAGAAAGAGAAAAAGGAGAAAAGTCCTTGGGTAATAGTAGAAAAGATGCCTGGCTGTATGCACAAGAATTCTATCGACTGAATGAAAAAAAGGATAAACATTATTGAGTAGCATTTGATGCTCCTGTCTTCTCAAACTTTCCAAAAATACAGCTCCACCCATTGTAACTCTTGAAGTTATAAACACACTACTACTTCCAGGTAATAGAGCAAGGAAGGAGTTATGCAAGACAACAAAGTGTTTCCGGATTTACCTTCAGAAATAGATTGTGTGAAGTTTGTAAGATAGGATGTCAAACCCCTAAGGCATCCTGCAATGATGAGCATATCTGGCTTTTTGGTTTTTCTTGTCATCTGCAATCATAATTGATTAAACAGAAAAACTGAGTTTCTTGTATACCCTTGTATACCTCTTTACCTTTCTTCATCACCTTTAATCTCTTTCAAAACAGCGCTAAATTACACCAACAGCTTGGTTTAAATGCCTTGTGTCCCATTATTGTACAAAGTCACAGTCAAATTTTGGGAAAAGTTAAAAGAGGAAAAAAATTAACTTTCAGTGATTATTTAATAGGAAGGAAATAGAACATCAAGTAACTAAGCATGAGATACATGCTGATGTGTCAAAGTCAGCTGTATTTGGAAACAACTCTCAATTGATAGAAAAACATTTCATAGGTGAGCTGAGCCTATTAGAGTTAGCTATAAGCGATAAACCCTTAAAACAGCCTACCAAGTCATTAGTCTACTTTGCCTAAAAAGTGTAAAGTACAATTTTGATTTGTACTCTGCATATCTCTAATCAACATAGCAACCTCAGTGGAAAAGAAGCAGTTGGCTTTGAAAGGCCCAAAACTATCGCATTCAATCCAACAAGAAAATGTATTATCTCCAAAATTCCTCACAAGAAGATAAGTAAAAGTTCTGAAAAAGTGTACCATGTACACAAGATACTGAAAAAAACAAATTTGTTCTATACCCAAAAAGAGAATAATTATATATTGTTGTTAAGGACTTGGAGTGAAACAAGGACTCCTAACTCTTCTATGGTAAATGTGTCATCCTCATTTTTTCAATAGATATAGAATTTGTTTCCAATGCATATATACATATGTATGTGTATTATGTATGTGCATTGTTATATATGTATATATACACACATATATAATATATTTAATGCATAACAATTTTGAGCAAACATAAATCAAAAAGAAAAAGATAAAATAACATAAAGGAACCTTGAAGGTACCTCTAAATTTAGGACACTGACATAATGCTTAACAAGATCATCTGAATGGCTGATCATGCACTCAGGAAATACTTTTGCAATGGTCCCCAATAAGGAAAACAGCCAGTATTTTACTGCAAAAACAATTGAGAAAAGTATCTAAGATAACTTCACAACTTGGACTGAAGCAATCATGACCAACATGACCAGTTGTCAAATGTACAGCTACATGCAAAATTAATAAAGGGGGTTAGCTTCTAAAGAAACTTTGGTGCCATGTGGGGGAGTATAAGAAGATTACTTGGTTTTATCACCTGAGTTGATGATGGAAATTGGCTACTGTAAAGAGTTTTAAAGCTGATGTTTTGAGCATTAGCCCTTCATCACAATGAATGGAGGAATTGTGGTTCCTATGACTGTGTTTACATGTAGAAAATGGAGTAACAGTATTGGTGGGAACATGGTAACAAAAAAAACAAGAATAAAATAGTTGAATGAAAGTGTTCATTGATACCATGGGGATTAAGAGTGCCAATCTGAAAGATAAATTTTTGTTCTACAGTTTTGCAGCTTTCCAAAGTGCCCAGACATTAGGAAAGGCTGCAGACTGCCAAATGCTGCTGAGATTGATTAGGGAGATTAAATTGTCTAGCAACTGGCTCAGATACATCCTTCATTCCTTTCTACACCACAAAGGTGTTCTCAGAATCTAGTTGTCTCGTTGTTTCACCAAGATGTTTAGGATGTTGCAGATCCCATTGATGGGTAGGGTAACTGTCTCCTCTGTTGCAATTACAACTAATATATTTTTCCTCTCTACTCCCACTTGTAGTAGTAGAGAAAGCAAGGACACTTCATCAAATCTCTTCTACCTTTTTCTGGATGGGTTACCCCTCACAAAAACATTTAAAAACAGAAATGCTAGTAAATAAGTTTGCTTTTTATCACTTTGGCACAAGATCTTAAGTTTGAAAGCTAGTGGCAATAATGTCCTTGGGGTAGTTTACCAGTAGATGAGTGTTTGGTTGGTTGAATACAAGCTCCAAAATATCTTGTCTACGTTAAGGCCGTCCTATACTCTTTTTCCCCTTGGTTAACTATGATTTGATTAATTTTACATGTTAGGACAACTATACAGCAATTTAAATTCAATATTTGCAATCATACTTTGTACAATGGTGGTCAGTTAGGTGGGCATTAAAATTTACCACACTAAAATGCAATTGACTATCTTTAACCACTCCTACATGTAGATTATAGCTCCATTTGGAATTGCCATATCTTCAACAAATGATTTTTAAAAAACGATGAGACTTGCAAAAACCAACAGGTCCATCACTGTAACTTCAGAATTTCTGTTGAGAGTTGGATCAAAATTGATTTAAAAATTGCTCAAAGGATACTTATCAAAAATCTTTGGAACATCCAGCTTTTCCACAACAGAGAATTCTAGTTTAACATCTAATATCTGTTGAATAAAATTCACATTCATCAATACAAAATTACATAGTTTTCAAATATTTACAATTGCCAAAATTTTAAAACCCCACCACTTCAAAAAAAGCAAAATTCAAGAAATCCTGCATAAAAACCAATAATTAAGTGGTAACATTTAGTAATCATATTAAAAGTAATAATTATAACAATAGAAATATAATAATAATTCAAAGGGGCTAGCTAAAAAACCTTATTGTTCCCCAATCCTCTGGTCTCCAACAATGATTACCTACACTTATTTTAATTTTGTCTGTTAGTTATAATGAAGAAATGTAAAATGGTATTCGTGTTTACATAGCCTGATGTAAACACATGAGAGGTTGGGAGAAGACGCGATAAGCGTAGGAAACCACAACACAAAGTGGAGTGGTTTCCAGCTTATCAAGTGTTCTCCCAACCTCCCAAGTGTTTACATCAGGCTATGTAAACAAGGAAACCATTTTACATTTCTTTTAAAAAATAACTAATGAAAGAGGAACGAAAACCATGTTTACATACACTCATGTAAAATGGTTTTAAGGCCAATCAGAGCGTGCGTACTATTCTAATTATTTTATAAATAATTTTATCATTTTATTGCAATTCTATTTTGTGATACTTATGTTTCATACAAAAAAACATTCCATGTTTTAGGATATTCTGTCATTCAGTGTTTTGAGATATTCCAGCTCTCCGCTGTATTGTTGATATCTATTCCATCACCCTATCAAGGTATCATACGTCACAACTTGCTCGCTTCACAACTTTAGTGGCTCTTCTGGGCATAAATCTCCGATTCACACAATAAAATGCTTTTTTTCAAAAAAAAATCCTCAAAACTTCCATGATATGCAGATCAAATCTACTGAGATGTTAAACATCTTACAATCCTGAAATGATTGTGAGATGTTTAACATCTTCCACTGTCTTCTGTAGCATCATGGCAAGAACTGAAAAAATAATTCAGTTGTGGCAATAAGCCTGAAATCACTAAAGGAAAGAGCTCAAATGTGTATCAAGAGAGACTGTCGAACTTATAAGGTACTAAGAAACAAACAATAATTAGCACCAGGAAACATCTGGTTGAAACTGGGTCAGATCACAAACCTGTTATTACCATCACTCACTCACTCATTTCAATGACATATGTACCTTTGCCTTCTAGGCAGCGGTAGCCACAATGAAACTGATTGTTGCTGCCAAAATACCATAAAAATTTGATTGGTGAGGGTAACACACCCTGCCAATCTGAGTGGTGAGAGGTCCTACATTCTCCATAACTAAGTTTGATTAATTTTTTTGCCTCAAAAAATACAGGTAACTCAAAAATGGCAGCATTCAAGGTCAAATTTCCAGCATATTTGAAGGGAATTTTTAGCCGTTATGCTACTCTCCCAATCCTCAAGCAGTAAAGTATTGAAGGTTCTTTATAATTTTGGTGATACAATTTAAACACTTTCTAAAGTATACTTCTCTTTTACTAACTAACATCCATTTAATTTTCTTAACCATCTCTTATTGTTATTATTATGAATTCATTTTAGTTATTATTACTGGGTTATACCTCAGCCATAAGAGGAAGTGTCTCTGCTTTAGCCTTATTACTGTGATCCAGAGAGAAAATTTTGAGACAAACATCCTGCAAAAGATGTAAATGATATGGTAAATACTGTAAATGTTAAAATTATGTAGTTTTAAGTTTTGTGTTATTAAATGAAATTATAAAAATTGATCATGGTATCACAAGGCACTGAAATTTCCTTCTAAAATCTAGGCCGTTCTACATTGTAAAATCATTGTGCATCACTATTAACAATTGTCAAAATTAGTTTGTTTCAAGCTGCTGTAGCATGTGTATGTCACTAATTCTATCATTCTTTGATGCTACATCAGTGGAAAAGGGTCAAAATTGTTGTCTTTCAATCTATACTTAACACTTCCTAAAACATTCAACAGTTTGGAAAGCAGAACAAATTCAGTTCCAACATGAGTTTCATGAGTTACAGATTGCAAATGTGATCAATAATTAATAAGAAAATAATTCTTGTTAATATTCATAAAAAATGGGACTAGAAAACCAAGTCCAGATTAAAGTCCACATAACCAAGGTTTGGCTGTATAAAATATTCCATGGATGTAAAATTAAGGAGTAGAAAATTACAGCTACACTGAACTATTAACATCTTGGTTTGCTTCTTATGCATGTCGTCTTGGTTTTCACATGATGTCTGAGGTCTTTCCAACTATGGATGTCCACCATATTTACACTCCTCAAAGTATAAAATTTATGGTAAGGCTTAGCTGTATCTGTACAGTTTTTGTACTCTTAAAGCTGCTTTGTGAATTCTACATGGATTTATCACAAGAAAATAAAAGAGATGAAACTGGGAAACTTAGCAGGAATATTTCTGTACTTTCTGAGTACCCAACATCTTTGACAACCACGTAAAACTGCAAGACCTTCAGAAGATTTCTGTAGTTGGTGGCGACACACTTGATATCCCATACAAGTAGTTCCATCCCAAATGTTTGCCACCAGTCTTGCAGTCTGATTTGTTTAGCTACCTCATACTGCAGACAAGTTTCTACATGCATGAACAGTTCAAGAACTATAGGACTTTAGCAGCATATAATCAAGTTGTATCAGGTTTTGTGACTCTGAACAACCACGTAAAACCGCAAGACCTTCAGAAGATTTCTGTAGTTGGTGGCGACACACTTGATATCCCATGCAAGTAGTTCCATTCCAAATGTTTGCCACCATTCCTGCAGTCTGATTTGTTTAGCTACCTCATACTGCAGACAAGTTTCTACATGCATGAACAGTTCAAGAACTATAGGACTTTAGCAGCATATAATCAAGTTGTATCAGGTTTTGTGACTCTGGTGAGAGGAAAGAAAATTTCCAGAAAGTATTTTGTTTTAGGTAAAGTGTGACATTCACAGGAAATGAATGGTCCACTTACAAATGTGTGGATTTTAACTAACTGAATAAATGATACTCTCTGTACATCGGTTAGCCTGTAAAGCTGGGCTCACAGAATCATGCTTACCTGTCACCAGGGCCATAATTTACATCGAATGCTGGGCTCATATCAATGGAAAGATGGCATGCATGCACACCAGTTAAAAGCTTGCGGATCCTTCCAATTTATGTTAATGAAATATTGTATAAAGGGGTTAAAGATATTGATTTTACATTGGATAAGGATCTTAAAGAAAAACGTGACAGAAAAACTGACTCCCTTTCTCAAAACACAGTGACTAATCATGAAAATCAACTTAGTACCAGAAAATTGCAGCTGGCTTCCACCGAACAAATAAATATATTTTATGAAGCACTCAATTACTGTGATACAAAAGCTGTGGTGCTAAGTTTAATTGACCCATTTGCCAAACAGTTTGAGTGGAAGAATTTATCCTGATCTGCAGCACTCAAGCACAGTCTTACCATGACTTGAAGCTTTCTGGAAAACTTGTATTTTGCTGGAAATTCTGGGGAGATGTTATACTAGGACGTGTGAAAACCACTCGTGTACTCCCAGTGATGGTGGTATTTGCTTTTGCAGAGGCCAGGACAGTGAACATGTGGTGTCCAGTAGTAATGCAGACTGCACTTCTAGAAAGCTTCATATCACATGTTTGTTTTGCAGTAAAGTGCTAACAATGAAAACATGGTACTGCCCACATTGCAGTAAATTACCACATTTTAAATGTAACAGAAGGTCAACCAAAGGCAAGCTACCATCTGCAGAAGTCTAGGCCATCATGATGTGCAGCAGCATTTGCATCTGTTGTACTAAGCCAACACCAAATGACAGACTTCTAGAGTGTCATACCACTGCTTGTAGAAATGGACACTCTTTCCACTTTGGTTGTTTGGGGCTGAAAAGAATGCCAAAAAAATTCTAAAACAGACTAAGCAGTCTTAGCAATAAACTAGGTCTGCATTTGTTCTACAGGATGTTTTCCTGGGAAGGTACACCTCTATGACAGTTTATTTCACAACGTTATAAGTAAAGATATTGAGGACCACACAGATGACTAGCTTGGTGGAGGTTTGGGAGAACTTCAATTTCCTCCAGTTCAGCAACAGACCAATAGTAGTGACTGTGGTGTATTTGCAATTGCCTTTGCCATCTCTCTAGGTTTTTGGAACAGATCCTATGCATGTAACTTTTGCCACTCCTAAAATGCATCTGAAAGTTAGCACCCTGCCTCCAGGACAAAAAAAATGAGCATGTTTCTGATTTTTTTTTAACTATCCTATAAAACTGATAGTTGGGCAAACTCTGATAAGTTTCATGGGTAATAAAACCCCAACCTCATCCAAATTTAGATGAGGTTAGGTATGGATATAAAAATTTGATATTTTAAATTTTGAAACATATTTTGTATTTTGAAACTGCGCATACACACTGTCTGTGTCCTCAATGGTAAAGAGCCTAGTACAGTGAATTACGGTCAACTCGCCGACGGACCAACTCGCCGACGCCAACTCGCCGACGTATAAAATCGAGTAGAGACGTCGGCGAGTTGGTCGTCAATCGAATACAACTTATTAGAAGTTAAACATACAGAAAAGTAAACGATATTTCGTAAAAAAACACTGGTGAACATGTAACAGAGGCTTAAACATTGGTGAACATCACCAATAACTATAACAGCCTAAGACGCGAACGAGTTATTGTGCGACAACAACACCGTCAAGACTCATCATGTCAATCGCTCAGATTTTTTAACGAAAACTTGACTTTCTAGACGAGATCTTAAGTAAAAAGCATTTCTTTTTATTTGCAACAAAGTTTATAAGGATCTCAAGGCGAATAAAGCGAAGTAAACATCACCAATGACTCACACAACTCATTGGCGTCTACAGCCAATTTTGTTCAGCTTGAGCGATTGACATGATGAGTCTTTACGGTGTTGTTGTCGCACAATAACTCGTTCGCGTCTTAAGCTGTTACAGTCATTGGTGATGTTTACCAATGTTCACCAATGTTTAAGCTTCTGTTAGATGTTCACCAATGTTCACCAGTGTTTTTTACTAAATATCGTTTACTTTTCTATATGTTTAACTTCTAATAAGTTGTATTGGATTGACGACCAACTCGCCGACGTCTCTACTCGATTTTATACGTCGGCGAGTTAGCGTCGGCGAGTTGGTCCGTCGGCGAGTTGACTGGTTACCAGTACAGTTTGTGAGTCTAAAGTCAAAGCATCCTACAGATTTTTCATTCATGAAAAATTTGTAGGGTACACTGATCTCCAGAATTAACTATAAGCTCTTTACCATTAAGGTGAGTGAATAATCTGAAGGTTGTGAATTCAATGCATGATTCCCAGGAGTAATATCAAGTTTTTCTCTCCACAACCATAATAACAACAAAGTTTTTTTTCACAAAAAAAAAATCACATAATTCAATTTATTCACAAAGAGAATGTTATTGGATAAAACCTTATACAATGATAATTTTTCTTATGAAAACTAGAAAATTTAAATTGTATAGTACATACAGTAAACAACATATGTCATCTGTACCTCTCTAAATGATGACCAATGAAGAGAAACCTTATTACAGGGTTCTAGTGGAGGGCATAAATTCATAAGAGCATAGCAAACCCTTGCAACATGTTCAATTATTGGAACTTGAGACTCTGGTTGTCTATTGGAGTCACACTTGAGAAAGTCTGTTTGTAGGGTACCCTCTAAAATTGAATATTTGTGTCACCTCAGTCTAATCACTCTTTCTACTTGAATGAGCTCACTGGCAATTTCCTGGGTCCTCCTGTCATCCACTGGGTCCAGCTGTAACCTCCCTCAGTGAAAGCTGGAGTAGCAAGTTAAGCCTGTTCCAATCCCACAATTTCACTAATCGTAAAGCCCCTGTTTGCCATAACCATGTCTCCTGGTGAAAGTTTATTTAGAAACCCACAGTTTCCTGTCAGAAACTTCTCAGAGGTTCTATCCCCATGCTTCAGACACAAATGAAACAGATCCTTGAGAAGTGATGCTGATTAATATTTTTATGATGTTAAGATGTTTATTATGCACTAAATGTCTGTGCTCTTGCAAGCAAGTTTGTCAGAATCTCACTAAAAATCTGAAGGCAGTCAATAACCATGATCACCTTGTTGCCAAATGATTTTGTTCAACTCATGTAAACAATTATTAATCATGAACACATAGTGTGGTCTAATGGTCCAATGGTGCTACAAGAGCGCTCTGATGGCTCCATTTCCATCCTGTCAACCTCACATATGAAGGTATTTGTGGTGGTCTTGGTGAAGTAAATATCAATGACACAATCTCCACTTAGATTAAGATGCTTATGCCTCTTGGCAGCTTTGACTTCTTGTTGCTCTATGGTGCATTTCCTGCATTGCTTTAATCTTTCAGCCCTTCCTTTCCTGTTTTAGTCCTTTCTGTTCTTTTGCTACATCTCCTTTTCTACCCAGGTTTAACGTTGGAACCAAGTGCCTGTCCCATGTAGCTGCGTGTTTCTCTGAAACCAAATGACGGCTACTAACATGCTCACTTTCTAGAATGTTCATCTCATTGGTATCATCTCAACTAATCGCCAAAATCCACAGATCTCTTCTCTACCTCATCAATTCATCCCACTCATTGCCTTGGTTTGTAATTATCTCTGGTATTTTGCTGAAAGGTACCTTGTGTTTACTACTTTTTCACTAGAAACTGATTACAATACAGAGAACCATTTCAAACACACACACTCATGTCATATTTGTTTACACTTGAGGGGGACAAAGATGGTGCATAGCAACCATTCCCACATTTGTTGACACATAATCAAAAACCAAGAATACACAAAAGCACAGATGACCAAAAAGAGCTTCTCATTTAAGCCATTGTCCTTGTGCCTCATTAAAATGAAAACATTCCTGCTGAAGATTGAGTACTTACATTAATACTTGTGAAAATTCATTACTACTTTCTGTTGGTTGCTATGTTTGGCTCTACTTTACAGCAGTGTCTATACGCCTCTGTTCCCTTCCAAATGATTAACATTACCTTAATTTCCACAACATAGGGATTAATTTTCTTTCCCATCTTCATCACATATGATTGAAGGAACTTCAAAAGCTCTATCTTGGCATCTTGAAACTAGAATGTGAAAAGAAAGTTGAGTGTTCAGATCAAGTGCAAGACATAACCTATGTAGAAAGTATTAACGTTCTTAATTCTATTACTCTGTGATATGTTTTTTAATAATGAAGTGTAATAAAGCCTTACACATCCTGAGTGTGTAGTGGTAAACTGATTTATAAAGATTGGACAGAAAGCAGTACACAACCTGTATCGTTCTTTTAAACAAGTAGAGTCACGAACATTGTAATTTGAAAGCAATTCTCACCAAAATTTTTTGGTTTAATTCATGATCTTTTAACACATAGTAGTAACAAGTTGGATTATCATTTGTATCATTTAGGCCCTTTGAGCCAGTCAGGTTTTTTTGTGTCATTTGGGTCATTAGTGTCACTAAGATAATTTGCATGCAGGGTAGCTAGGTCATATTATTGGGTTGGGTTATAGTGTATGTATCAGTTGAATCATGGTTTTATACTTGAGCTACTCAAGCAACCTGGGATGTCAATTGGGTAATTTCTAGATATAGAATCATTTGAAGTAGTGGGGGAATTTCAATTGGTTGGGTTATTTGAGTTGTGACCATTTTTAACAGTATTAGCAGTGCCCTGAAAGCAAAGAATTCCAACAAAAATGTGACAGTTTGTGTTGCAGTCACATTCCAGTATACATTCATTTACACCCAGCATATCTAATTTTTAGTTAGTGAGGACATTTATTGTAATTGGAATTTACAATATATTTTCCAATGTAATCTATATTCTATTAGCTATCTAACTTCCTCTACATTATTGTGCAAAAGTGTGTTACAAAATTAATGAAAAGTGTAAATTTTGTTTTCGCAAGCCTTCCTCAAAAGTTAAAGTGTAAGTTCCATGCAGAAATTTGAACACAGAAGGCTTTTTGAGCAAACATCCCTTAAACAGAGAAGCTTTTATAATGCAGAACTTTTGCTACAAATCGAAACTGTTCAGTTCACATGCCCAACTTTTCAATCTATTTGGTTAACCATGGATGTAATGCACACAAAATATTGACAAACACATTCCCAACTGGGTCAGTCACCAACAAAAAGAATGACAATTCAAAATTCAGAGGTTTCTTCCACAAGCACTTCAGCTGAAAAGAATGCAAATAAATTAAAATTTAAAACAAACTGAGCTTGAAAAGTAACTGGTACCAAAATTAATGTTCATGACTGATAGTAAAAAAGATTGTGATAAATTCATCCTGCAAAAAAAAGTCTTTTAGATCTTTAGGTCTGGTCAGTGGCCTCTGAATCTCTTAAATCTAGTAGGAACCCCTATCACTATCAGTGAACAATATTTCTGCTCCAGTGCAAACTGTCAAGAAATAAATTTTCCTTTTGCCCAAACAACAATAAGGATTTGACATGCAGTCATCAATCTCACACCCTCCATTCTACTCTCAAAGCATTTTTTACTTACATCTCCTGAAGTGAAAAAGATATAAAAATTTACAAAGTTGATAGATCCTTATTCTTCATAAATTTTAGAAAATTAAGAAAACACTGATTTCTTTCCTTCTGTGATACCCTAAGCCTAAGGCCAGATATTTTGCCAAAGACTTCCATCAAAGTCAGTAATGCTCTAAGAGACTCTTCAGATCCATCTAAGATAAGTGTCTAGGAGATCCTCCTTTCTCTGACTTTCTTTAAAGATATAAATTTCCCCCAACTCACTGCTAAATTTCCTGACTTTTCCTTGACCTTGAAGAAATTTTTTTTCCACCAACAGGTGGATAAAATAACTACTAAAGGCTAATTGGGTTTTAGGGCTGGTTAAAAGGACTTGTAGGGACATAAATGACATTGATACAGTAACTATGAAAACACTTTACGGTAGTCTCTTGTGAGACCTTTACTAGAATATGCATGTGAAACTTGGAACCCACACATAAAACATAACAGCAAAGAGCCACCAGTTGGATTACCAAGCCTGATGATGATTATAGCACTAGATTATCTCAGTTAAAATTGCAGTCATTACCCAGTAGGAGATTCATAAAAGATGATACATTTTTGTTCAATGTAATTAATGGACAGTATGATATAGATATTTCAAATAAGCTCCTATTTTGTAAGGATAAGAAATTTATAAATTATAACTTGAGAAAAAATGACACACAGGATCTTGCTCTAAATTTTAGTAGAACTAATGGTTTTATTTCATATATAGCTTTTTTAACCAAATAGTTAATGAATGAAATAGTTTACCTAATCATATTAGAGATCAAATGGTATTGCAGCTTTTAAAATGAATGCTTTAAATTTTATTACAGTTGATTAGAACTTCTCTTTTTATATTTGTTAATGCTCTTACACCTTAATTAGTGAGACATCCCTAGCATGGTGCCTCAGCACTTTTGGTTGTCTTCTTATCCACAACGTTTCTTTATTGTAGTGACAAATTTCATTTCATTTAATGTCTATTTGTGATCTAGTGGAGTACATCTGTAATAAAAATAAAATTTTATTTCCTTAACTTTTCCTTGACCTGTGGCAACCATGTGCAAGCACACTTTTAAACATGGTTATCTAAGTAACTTTACACCTAACCATGTATAAAAAGACATTTTGAGAGTTAAATATCTGTAAAACATGATACAAAAAGATCACTACTGCCATTGCACACACTGGCTGCAAATCATGGTCATGGTCTCCGGAAATGATTATATGAACAAACAATTACAGTGAAAGGGATTTTCACCCCTATAATTTACAGTTCCAGTTAGTTTAATTATGCCACCTTTGGTTAAAACTGAAAAAGAAAATTTAGTGGACAATTTTCCCCATAAAAAAACAAGAGGAAAGTAGTTGCTATGCCTCAATTGAAGTTGGAGAGTATGGTTTTCACTTCATCTCATAATTCACATCCCTTCAGAAAATAGCAGTGTTGTTGACTCGAAAGCTTGTTCCATTGCTTCTAAGACTTGCTGACTTGGGAATTTTTTCAGCCCCATTATCAGGAAATTTTATTTTCCTTTACTTTTTTAAAAATGCAATGTCAGCACTTTTTTCACATTTCAAACCTCTCTATCTCAGAATATTATGCAACAACCCCAAATTTATTTTTTAATTTAATGGCCTTATGCTTGCATAATAATTGGCCATGCAAAAGTAGATCCCTAATAATTACCAAGCCCTGTCCTTAAAATTGATAATGCTGTTAAAAAAAATGGCAAGATAGTGAAGTGAAGAAGATAAAGGTCTGTGCCTTTGTGTGATTCCAGTTTCACTGGTTTATCAAATTGTCCAATTCCAGGCCATACTCAGCAATCCAAGTTGGTTATGTATATGTGATAATCAAGTCTTACTCATGTGCACTCTCACATGTCTGTTTATTCCAAAACCAAAGAGTAAATTTTTGAATCTGCTAAATTATTGTGATGTTGCCTATTCAAAGGTCAAGTCAAGTTTATTTATTTCTCCAGGTCTGTCTACCTTTCCATAGTTTGAATTCAGTCTTGCTCTTGTTCAGACAAGAATTGTTTCTCAATAACCAAAATTCAAATTCAGTAGTACAAACAAAGTCTGGTTCTGCTAATCACAAGTTTAATTTTACGTAATTTTTCAATTTTAAATGATTGGATAAACCTCATTTCTCTAAGTTTGGATTTATTTGAACCAAGAAATAAATCAAGTATAGAAATTATTTCCATAGCTGAATAACCATTAGAGCTTTTAGTTCACTTCCTACCCAAGTAGGTTGTACCTAGCAGGAAATATAATGTTCACCTATTAAATTCACTTCATTTTTGAGACCTCCACAAATAGAACATACCTCATCCAAAGTGATGGCTTTCCTCAAAAAGTTAACTATGCTTGTCTCACCACTGAATAAAAGTGAAGAACAATAAGCTGCAAATAAATTCAATTAAAAAAACCAGAATAAATAATTATTAATGATGAATGTATATTATATATTTTCAATTCCATCTCTGACAGGTTTGCTCTATGAGTCAATTTCAGTTCCAACTAGTTTCTAGCCATCCTTGAACATTGCATCCAAATAATTATAACAAGTTCTTACAGTAAAATCTAAAACTGCACCCTATAATGCAATGTAATTTAGTGTTAACAACTGGGTTGAAAACGTAAATTAGCCACCATAAAGGTTAAAAAAGCTGATGTTTCGAGCGTTAGCCCTTCGTCAGAGCGATTAGGTAATCCTGCTATACTCTCCCACCGATGCAACACCACAGTTTCTTTAGAAACTTACCCCTTTATCTATAATGCAATGGTTTGATTCTTCAGAACAACCTCTTTTAAAGTATTCGACAAATCAAGACATGATATTTTCAACAATATTACTGAAGTCGAATTTTTTCCCTCCAATTTGCATTTTCAAGGTTCTGTTTATTGGCAATTCCAATCTCGGAGTGTCAATTTGTTACCATCATAACAACTGGAATCACTCTTTCTTCATTTATCATTTATTGATTAATTTTCCTTAATTTTAGTTTACATAAGACAATAACTGCTTCTAGTAACCTCCATTTTGAAGGGTCCAAAATGGACTTTTCAATTCCCACAGCCTGCTACTATTTTTCATTCCATCCTGATCCTACTGGGTTAAAGCCAGGTTGCTTAATAGTTCACTGCCTTATTAAAACTGATGGGTTAATTGGAGAAAATCATGATTATGGAGAAAGGCAAAGACTTTTTAAAGGTATATTTAGCCAGCTTCAAAAGGAAAACAGTTGTTCCTCAGTGTGTTTATAGTCTTAATAGGTGAGACAAAAAAACTTCCAATTCAAGGAACAAAATTACTTGCAAGCACATGGAACCACCATGGTGACTGAAAAGGCAATAGCTTTCACAAACATCTTCATGGCAAAAATTGCAACACAAATCTTTGATAGAAGTGCTAAGAAACTGCTCATTTGTTGTAATATTGACAATACAATCTCTCTACTGCACACCAACAGAGATGCTGTCAACCAGTTTATTGAACAAACTTAAGCAAATAAATACCACCCAACAATCAAATTTATGGCTGAAATATCTGTTTCCGAAGCTACTTTCTAAGACATGACTTTATATAAGGAGGAAAGATTCAACAGGGAGTCAGTTCTCGATATAAAAACCCCCTTCAAACCAACAGAGATATTCCAGTACTCGTTCTACACAACATGTTACCCACTGGGAGCAAAATGCTTTGCTAAAGGCAGAGCATTATCACTCCTCAGGAAAAACTCTTCAAAAAAATTTTCTCAAAACACAACTGGCAGAGAGAGGCAGAGGTGAAATTTGAAGGATGTAAACAGACCCTCCTCTAACAGGGAAAAACAAGCAATCGAATCTTGCCCTTTGTAACACAATACTATCCAACAGTTTCAAACCTTAAAAAAGTCCTTATGAGTAAGTGTCATTTAATACAGCAATGACCATTGCAAAGAGGAATCATCAAAGAACCAATACTATCATTCAGAAAGAGGCATTCATTCAAAGGAATACCTGTGAGAGCAAAATTATAAGATACTATGGAGCTGTGTAGGACTATTAACAATTTTAACAAATATAAAGTAAACTGAGTCAATTAGGCAAGTCAACCCCAATTTACACAGGAGCATTAATTAAGCCCATTTATACAGCAAATAAATATTTTTCAATGTCTCTGAGGTTGTTTGACTTGTAACTTAAGCTAAATTATGATCCCACTTATACTTGTCCTATCCCCTATCCCACCTTTGAAACTGAGCGTATCTCAGTCCCACCTTACTATTTTTTTATCCCACATCCCGCCTCTGAAATTTCCCATATCCCACAACCCTCCTCAATTTTAATCATCATCCCATGTCCCACCAAACCCAAGTTGGACCCTTACATGTACTGAGGAAGAAAATTGCTCATTTTGCAAAATATAACAATTAACCATGCTTAGCCTTACAAAAAAAGAAAAAGCTATGGAGTGATATTCTTTGTTCAATTCTGGTCAATCCTGGTTTACCTTGCTCCTTTCCAATTCGAACTTGAGCTTAGGAACAACCACAGAGCAAACGGAGGAAAGTGGGATGTGTGTATGACAATTCACAATCAGCTTTTAAAACTCTTTAAGGTGGCAAATTTACGTTATCAACTCAGTTAATAAAACTAAATTACCTTGTTTTCCACAGTTTTAGCTAAATGAATTCAAACTGGAGCATGACTAACACTCCCCAATTTATACAGTGGGGTTCGACAGCTATGATGTCAAACTACGAAGCGAACTGTAAGAGTCAAACTGGATGAACCCAGTGACCAAACACACAGCATATCATGGCCAGCTTCCGGTACTATGCAGTTCGAGAATATCAAATATCATTGGAGGCAGAAATTAGCAACGCAAATAGGGAATTCATCGCAGCAATCAAATACTCCTCAACTTGAAGACCTCATTACTTAAATCTACCGTTGTGATTTGTAAAGAGAGTCATTACTTATTTTTATCATAATTTTGGTGATAATTTACTTTCTTTGACGCTTTGGTGCACCCTTATTGTACATGTACCTTCTTCCTTGCCGGATACGTTCTCCAGGCAAAAACTGCCGAGATCTACTACAGTATTACTTGCGTCTAAACCACGCTGAGGTACATCCGATGAGGGCAAAGAATGTAGATGTGTGAGATAGCGGTTCACTATGTCAGCCATTTTGAGGATGAGCCTTGCCTCGCAATGTCGAGCCCAGGGTAAATTTGCCCCCTTGTCAGCGGTATGATTATTCAGCTAACAAGATGTCAAAATGACCCGGACGCTCGCCCCTCTTTAAGCCAGTCCCAGATTTAACTCGGAACTTTGACGAGGCCAGGCTGCGATTTGAGTCCCTCGTGCAATCCTTCGTGCAACACTTCGTGGAAGTTTTGAAGATGCCCGAGGTTATTGGCTTTGATGATGAGGTAAAAGTGTAGTTAAACGTGAGCTTCCGTGAGAATTCCCCGTTGCAGATTCGCTCTGCCGAATTTGAGAAGTTTATCCCCTTTTTGAATTCGGGTTGGTCCATGTCTTAGCTTCTAAAGTGTTAAATATGCCAAAACATGTTTCTCCTCATATGAAAGCATATTTCATCTTCGATCAACCTCTAAATTGACGGTTAACTCACGGTATATTCCAATCAAAAATCAAATTTCAAGGTAAAATTCTGGTATTCATTTTTTCAGTCAATGAATTCAGTATTATGCCAATCTGTGTCAGCTAGGGTTTATTTTTTAATTTATCACATACATTGATTTTTTTTACAACGAAAAATAACTATGAAATTAAGAGATCCTCGCAGCTGAGAACACTACTGAAACGAGAAGTTGAAAATAGGACCTGAAAAAAATTCAGGCCCATACTCTTCACCACAGTGCAAGTATATGAATTTAATATATCTAAAATCATCAAAAATAACTATGTTAGCAAGTGGTATGTTCCTCGCACCAATCAGATTGTTACATTTGAGTGTGTATCTCATACCAATCAGATCATAGCATTGGGGTATGCTTGCATTAATCACAGCAGTAGAGTGTCATTCCTCATGCCAATTGTGCCATGAAATTAGGGTACTGCAATATGTTGTGATAGAATCAACCCAACATTGATACACACCAAAGATTTCATTAACAATGAATTGTGAGCTCATCTACCCAGTGTAATGGTTCATGTCCTTTGTGAGGACTTTATTGGTATGATCTGTTGGAGCTAGAAAGGTCTCTAGGGAATTTTTCAACCATACAGAAGTTTAAAAGTGTTTTGCAAATCACTACTTCACAACACACACACTATCAGCTAAAGGCCTAGCACAAAATTATCGGTAATGTGTTTGTCTTGCAAGGGCTTGTTTTCCTGATAAAGGTAATAATTCCATTTAGCATTTGCATAAAATATATTTGATCGATAATCTTGATTTAACATTGTGATCGCTCTACTGGCAAAGGTTGAAAAGGTTAGCAAGTTATATTAACTTTCTGCATTGACTGTGATGAGAAATGACTGTTTCTTTGCTTTTAAAAGCTCTCCATGAATTACATCTTGTGTTCAAACCTCATTTTCTTGATATAATTATGTGTTTACTTGTCACTATGGACTAGACTTTCTTAGATGAAATGTCATTTTCCAGTTTATTTCAGATAAATCAGAAGTTGTTTTTTTTTGCCCTCCATTGAACAATACTTTTCATTGGAGTCTTTTAAGAGGAAATGTTCTTTTTCTTTTGCCAAAATGCAAACATCAGTTACTTGGTATCCCTTTTCAACCTACCTGTCCAAAAGATAACTATTAATAAAATTATTGGTGATCCATGTGATCTAATTGGCCTACTGTCATTTATGAAACAAAACTAGTAAAAATAAAAATCAGTAATTTTTAAAATATAAATCTTTTTTTCTCAGAGGGCAGGGTAATGAATTTTGCAATCTCAGTGGTTCTTAGCATGGTCCGAATTTTGCTATCTCTGCCCATGGGCACAGCAACACCTTTGTGAGTCACCAAGTACATCTTAAATACAAATTCCAATTAATTACATTGAAGAAGTTGATTCAATTAATATAAGGACAGCTTAAAACAGAATACAAGATTGCTCAGTATAAGCCTTCTTAGTTATATACCTACTGTATTTCTTCACCTATAAGCCAAGCGATTTTTTCAGTATTTGACATAAAAATTTGAGAGATTTTTTCACAAAAAACAGGGTTCGGCTTATAATGGAGGTTTTGGGATTCAAAAACAAGTACAAATTTAATGTTAGTGCAAAATGACAAAATTTTTTTTTTAATTGTATTATCTTTTTCTCTTAATCACATCTTTCACACTTAATGAGAGAGAAACACTAAGGGAAAAACAACCAATCGGGTTTCAAAGCTCTCTTGAAGTAACAGGTCAAATTAGAGGAAAGTGAAAGACAAAGAAACCCACTTTCATGGAAAATTTGGTAACCCATGGTCCCAAACCTGTCTTGAATCAATACAGCAATAAATTTTGACATAAGGTCTCAAAATTTTCTTTTTGGACACAAAAAGGCATTTCTGATTCCACTTTGAAACGAAGAAAACAGTTACTGGACAGCAAAATCTTGCTACTGACTGAAAGTTGTATTTGAGTGATACAATTGTATCATTTCTGCATCAGGGCTCCAAACTCATTTTTTTAAAAAGTTGCCTTTTAACTACCTTCAATTGTACAATGATTGCTGTTAAGAATTTTAGGTCACTCCCTCCCCCTTAAAAAAAACACCAAAAAAACTAATGAGCCAAACAATGTGCTTGCAATCCTTCTATTTGTTAAATTGATATGTTCACTTGCTTACCAATTCAAATATTATAATAATGGTCAAGAGAAAAAGGATGAAGTAGCTCTAATGTCTGGTAGTAGAAACAATTTTGAATAAATTTGCTGAGACCAGATTAATACCATTTTGATTGATTGCCATCTGAGAAACCTCTCTCATTTGGGGTGAGCTAAACTATTGCTATTAAAACCTTCCATATTGTAAATAACATCCTGAATCATTTATAGTTAGACACCATACTTTGTACTGCATAGTTGATTGTTGGACTTCAATACTCTATGTAATATTAAATGAGGATTATCTCAACAAAATCAGTTTGACATTATCACCCTTTTTTTAGCTTACTGGGTATCTGGAACTCACAAAACAGCGGGAGAGAAAAAGAGAAACACTAGCACATTAGCAATTGATAATTCAAACAAGGATCAATGATTTTTTCAAGTCTCCCTCTTTATTTTTTTGGTCGCCAATTGGCGACTGTTATCAAAATTTTAATTGCCTAATACAAAATGTACATCTTTTACTCGCATAGTAACCAAAATGGTGGCAGCTTGGAATGCAGCACATGGATGTAATAAATGGTAATCAAACCTCAAGTTCAAACGTCCACTACACACTCACTCCATTTTGAAGTTGTAGGAATGATTCCAACTTAATTGCACTCCACTCAGCAATTCATACATTCTTTTAAAATCATCCACATTGTAGCTTGGTGGGAAGTTGCATGACAGCACATCTTGACATCATTTTCTTTCAACTTGGAGAATTATAAGTTGAAATAACATCAAAGCCTAAATGGTTCTGTTCTAACATGGAAAGGCAGTGAAAACTGATGTTCTGTTTGCAAATGGCTGGTGCAAGATTGTACATACACTGTAGCCAATTAAATACTATTGAACTCAGTTGCAGTTTACCATTTCACATCCAACATTTACCAATGAGATGATCATTTTTCCTTGTGAGGTCAAGTTATGTATGAGGCATCAATGTTATACAATGAGAAATTGCCTCCTTCATGAAGGTTTAAAAGGATTTTTGAGTGCTTAAGGTTACTGTTAACAGAATATGGTACCCTTCAGAAAAATCATTCTTTGTGTGCTACTTGATCAGAAACCATAAAAAATCTATATATCACTGTAAAGTTTATAAAGTATATATTATAAACACAGCAAAAACTTTTTGGTTTTGGTGGGTGTGCCAGCCTCTATACTTAAAACTGACAGTGTTTGCTTCACTGAATTTCCCGCCTCTGCATTACTGCAGACCTCCAAACAAATGGAAGGATATCACTCAGCAAATAAAGGGCCAAGAAAGAGTGGGAGGCTTTTTCAATATTTTTGTTAGTTCCTGAGAAAATCTACTTTGAAGTTGGGCTATGGTAAACGTTTCAGTTCTTATCACACTGCGAAGCATCACAAGAGGAATAACATTTTGGTCGGTTAATACCTGAGGAACATTCTGGTCAATTTTCATGAAATAAAAATCCACATATATATCCTATTAATTTGTTTAAAAAGAAGTTACTCACATAAAAACTAACCTTTAATTTTTTCACATGCATGTGTCAATACTGTTGCTGGTCAATGAAATGCAACTTTGAACCCCCTGGCAAGTATTGGAAAAAAAAGAACTTGAAATTTGCGGGGAAAATCATTTTACAAAATGGGAAAAACTAATATACAATGGAGCAACCAAAATCCAAACTTCATTGAGAAAAACAGAAGGAAGAGCAAGTTAAAAGAAAAACTTTACTTTGATTTCTTTGGCTCGGCTTGGCTCGGCTCTCCTGCCACTTTTCTCATTTTGGCTGTTTGATAAAGACTTATTTCTTGATGAATACTTGTTTTGTTGTGAAATATGTCAGAAATTTCATTTTGTTGTGCAGTGCAAGAGGCAATGTAAACAGAATATGCAAAATTGAGATTGCGGAATATCCACACTCTGCTGGAAGCCTTTCCCATTGTGACACCTGGCTCTCTTTACAGTAACTGCTTTCAACCAAATGAAGAGCAAAAAAATGAAATTTTGTAAATTTTGACCAGACTTTTTTGACAGTAACCTGAAATTAAATTTTTTTCATTTCAGAATCTTGATGATGTTGATGAAACTCTGATAGAGAGACTTATAGGCTTGACAGAGATGTTTCCAGAATCTGTGCGTCAAGGCTCCAGAAATGCAGCAAGAGGTGTGGCTATTGGTGCTAGGTGGCTCTACAACTTCACAGGGAAATCGCTTTGGATTATGAGTACATCATTTGTTGTACTTGCCTTGCCAGTTATTTTTGAGGTAGAAAGAGTTCAAACAGAAGAAGCACAACTTCAACAGCAAAGACAAGTGAGTTAAAAAACCACTTTGTGGTTACCAGCTGTAAGAATCCAGTAACCATGTGTGTATTTTGAACAGGCACTTGTGCTCTTAGATGATAACATTGTTAAATAAACCATGATGCTATTGAGTATCTAAGTAACTCATCTTATGTTTCAGTAGCTTTTGCAGAAGTTACATGAATGAAGTTCTCACTTATTTAATCTCAAACGTGCAATTTTGATTTAACAAACTGATTCTCACTGTCTTTATTTAACATTGTTGTATTACCAAAATTTTGAGTTAAGGCTCAAATCTGGAACAGTGGATCTTAAAAAAATTGTCAGCAATCTTATTTGAAATGCAAGCTGTGCAAACAGTTAGAGCTCACGACCTAGTTTTATTATCTTATGGAAATAATCAGTGGGATTGAACATCAATTGAAACATTCCTATGGACTAGAACAATCCTGTGGCACTTTTCAGTCAGAGGACTTAGAAGTTAGATTGAGAGAAAACCTTTTAAACAAAGATAATAGCATTACAGTGCTAACAAGGAGGTTACTGTCAACAAAATAGGTACCCTTTGGTGGGCACGCACAAGCCTTTAAACACAAAACAAAAGCTGTTTGCTCACTGAATTATCAGCCTCTGCTTTAGCACAGACCTTCAAACAAACAAGAGAGTATCACTCAGCAGATAATAGGCTAGTTAAGTGTGCAAGATCAATATTTTGATTGGTTCCTAAGAAATCTATTTTGAAGTTGGACAATAGGAAATATTTCAGTTATAAAGAAAAGTTATGTTAAAGTTATGTTTCAGGACATCACAAGAGAAATATTATGAATTTTGTATAAGATTCACATACTTTGGTGCATTAATACCTGAGGAACATTCTGGCTAATTTACTTGAACATCCAATGAGACATTCAAACAAAATGAAGTTTATCCCAAGGCAGATTATTGGCCTATAAGATGTGTGAGCCTCTTCGCAGTTCCAATTTTTTCCTGAGATGATCAATTTTTAACTTGGACATTAGAAGATATTTAGGGTTTCATTATACTTGGGACATTATGCTTGGGACAAATATAATGGCCAAGTTTCATCAAAATCTGACAAATCTACATACCATGTTTATTTGGTTATGTTTAATCACAACAAAATCTGGTCAACATTATCAACATTTTTTTTTCCTCTCAGTTAGAGAAAGACTTACTATTGTCTTGTTCATCAAAGACTCTTTTGGTTTTGAGATTCAGTGGGATTTCATATTTTTTTTTCTTGCAGCAAATTAAACAAATATTTGATTCTTCCAACTAAAGAGTTAAAAATAAAATTTTGCAAATTTTGACCAAATTTAGTTGAAAGTAACCTTTAAGAACAGTGAAACGGATATGATACACAAATGGAAATTCTAGTATATGGCTTGTCATGATTGCCATAGGTCAGAAAATCATTCAAGATCAGGAAAAGCTGGAGATTTTCACCTTGACTCTTGCAAAAATTTACATATTTGGAGTAAGCGTTTTTAAACTTAAAGACTCCACAGTATGCAACAAAAATGCTGTCTAATAGTCCAAGGGTAATGAAAATTCTCATCAGGCTACCATGTTGTTATTACAAGTTGCCTAACAGGCAAGCAGGATTTGCTGAAACAATAGATTCTAGGTTTTTCTAAGGCCTTATCAGTTATTAGTCCAATAAGTGTGTAAAAAAGATGATGTTTCTTTTATTTTGGTGAATTCAGGTTCCAGCATATATGTGCATAGATCGGTGCAAAAAAGAGGGGTGTCAACCTTGTGAAGGGTTTTGTGTCATTTGTTAAATAAATGTTCTTTTAAAAAATACTCTTCTATGCTAAAACCACGGCTGAAACCATTGGCTAGACGCATATTCCATTTAGCGGATAAGCACTAAATAATTTAATTTTTCGGTATCCAGTCAATTCGCCGACGCCAACTCGCCGACGTATAAAATCGAGTAGAGACGTCGGCGAGTTGGTCCTCAATCCATTACAACTTATTAGAAGTTAAACATACAGAAAAGTAAACGATATCTAGTAAAAAAACACTGGTGAACATTGGTGAAGAAGAAGCTTAAACATTGGTGAACATTGGGGAACATCACCAATGACTATAACAGCTTAAGACGCGAACGAGCGAAGTAAACATCCCCAATGACTCTAACAGCTTCAGACGCGAACGAGTTATTGTGTGACAACAACACTGTAAAGACTCATCATGTCAATCGCTCAGATTTTTTAAAGAAAACTTGGCTTTCTAGACAAGATCTTTAGTAAAAAGCAATTCTTTTTATTTGCAACAAAGTTTATAAGGATCTCATGTCAATCGGTCTTATTTATTTAAGTCAAGTCGCTTGGTAAAAAGTCAACGCACGAACGGTGTTGTGGTCAGACAATAATTATTGTAATAATTATTAAGTTTTTTTTTTAAATCTGAGCCATTGACATGATGAGTCTTTACAGTGTTGTTGTCGCACAATAACTCGTTCGCGTCTGAAGCTGTTATAGTCACTGGTTATATTCACCAATGTTAACCAATGTTTAAGCTTCTGTTTGATGTTCGCCAATGTTCGCCAATGTTTTTTTTACTAAATATCGTTTACTTTTCTGTATGTTTAACTTCTAACAAGTTGTATTGGATTGAGGACCAACTCGCCGACGTCTCTACTCGATTTTATATGTCGGCGAGTTGGCGTCGGCTAGTAGGACCGTCGGCGAGTTGACCGTAATTCAATTTTTCTTTCCTTTTCTTTTTCTTTTTTTTTTAACATTTTGAATTCTTTGCAACGTTTAACAGTTATATACGTGTAGGATTGGTAGAACATTGTCTATTAATTTAAACAACAAGTAGATGTTATGTTCCAAAGGGAATCAATCCTTTTCTCATTCCATTCCATTGAATAACAAGTACTACAATAAATTGATTTCAAGTTAAGCAAGAACACGTTCACTCAAATTTCAATTCAACATGTTCAAGAAACTCAGCCTGTACCCACATCTCCTTTCTGAGGACTTTTGTTTTCCAGAAGCTGCTACTAACTCCACACAATGATAGGCAATGCTGTTAAGTAGATTTTTTGGTACATGTATTTATCACAGTTTGTTTATGAAATTATTCTTCCCTATCTAAAGTGCATAATTAGGCAAGTGTTTCTCATTTTTTTCTTATTACTATCCAGATTCTTCTTGGTCCTGGCAGTACAGGTCCTGGATCTGGACTCCCTCATGGTTACCCTGCTTTACAGCCTCAGAGAAACTAATTAGGATTTGGGGAAAAAGTGGTCAGGATTATGGCAATCAAGATTGTACAGTAAATACCATTTTTAAAATGCTACACAACTTTCTGGAAAACATGCCTAAGTGAAATTTTTTTTGAGGGTGTTACCTTAGATGGATTTAAGGCATTGCCTAATGGCAGTTTATTCTTAACCCCCAAAGCGTTCATAGTGACTAATCAGCAACCTTACAAATCTGAACAATCCTCTGGTGGAAAGAATAGCATTTAGTTATTGTAAACTTAAACAGACCTAAGATGTAGCTCAGATCCATAGTTGTCTGCTTTGTAGAGCCAATGGGCCCAGTATCTTTGTTAATCTCTTTTTTATAATCAGCATCTACTGAACATGGGTTAATTTACAGCTAAAAAAATTGAGAGGAAAGATTTAGCAATTACTCCCATTCACCTGTTGTGGGATCTGCCTACAAAATATAGTAAATGTTTCACTGTAAGTGTGTGTCAAACCAGTGCTTAAGCTCAGAGGTGCTTATTCATGGTGTACAATTTTCCTTGTTCTGAATGAATTTTTTCAATAAATTCAAAGATTAGCTTTCCTTGACTGCTCTGCATGTGTGATGTATTCATTTTTGTTTATAAAAACCATGCCTCTTTGACTTGAATGAATTTTTAGAAACACCCTCACACCAAATTAAGAGATCAGCAGACCAAGGCAACTACCACAAATTTTCAGACTGTAAATATATGAAAATATGTGAACTGCAGATAAAGAAACTAATATGGAAGTGATCTTCACAGTTATGAACACTACTTATTAATGAGCAGTAGTGAAAATAAGGCGGGTACAGCTGCATGTAGGCTATCCACAGATCATCCTTCAATTTATGTTTACTTACCTGCCATAAATTTTACTGCTTGATCTGGTAAGGAATTATTTTATACTACCCCTTGATCACTTGCATTTTTTGTGTGAAATTATGCTTGGAAGTTATTCTCTCTCGTCTAAGCTATTATTGCACTTGCTTTCAACTCTTCATTGTAAACTACAAGTTTGTCTTTATTAAGGACTTACATCTGACCTGTGTCATTTTTAGAGCTTTTACATGAATTTGCGACATACAGTGTTGGCCGTGTTTTACTTATTGTTTGAAAAATAAAGGTACCACATTGTAGCCGTATTATCTGACGGATAACAGCTGCATGGGTAATGCAAACTAGCTATCTACTATAACTGGTTTGACACCTTGTATTTCCAGTAAATTTCAAAAACCAGGTAACCCACCTTGTTTAAGACATTCAGGTTGACCCAATATCTTATGGACACTCATGGGGGACAGGTTATTGTGGTAAGTTTCTAAAAACTAAAACACTGACAAGGCAAGCCACTTGACTTGATTTAGTGACTGACTCCAAGAGTGTCTTTGCTCATATCAATTGTTGAGAGAAACGTGTTTGGTTGAAATACGTCTGATGGTGTAAGTAGGTAACTTAAGAGAGGATGTCAGGTTGCCACATGATACCAGAGTAAAATTTATCCAGAACGAGTAATTTCTGAATGAGTCTATTAGGGTTTTCATTCCAGAACGAAACACTCATTCTGGACGACCTTTTGTACCTGAATAATGTAAACGCGGTACGACACTTACGTCTGTATGAATCCTCTTTAAGAGCGAGGGAAGCATAGAAAAAGACAGAAAAGGACATAAATACTTGTTTTTACAGGCTAAATTATCTTGTATGTAAACGCAGTATGAAATTCATTTCGTTCTTGAACGAAACTTATTTTGGATTTATGTAAAAGGTACCTTAGGGACGGACCATTAGATTTTTGAGGTGGGGGTGACTGAGCAAATCACTTTTTTTCCACTTGGGGGCAAATCTTTGTGGGGGAAGCTTGTCGTTCCTTTTAGGGGTCAAAATCGTGTGTCAGCCGGCAGCATCCTTATCGCGACGGCTAGTCGGCCGATAGACTGTCGACTCTCAGCCGATACTCTACAGACGCTCGGCTGACTTTTATTAGTTTTCAGCCTTTATACCTTTTTTTCTCTTAATAGTTAATTATTTTATCTTTTAGCCTTACAAACCTCGTCTTGCCGATCCGTTTTGTAAGTTACAGATCCTCGTTTTTCCCCCTTATGGCCTTGCGCGCTTTGTGTTTCAGCCATAAATAAAGGAAGGGACTGAAAAACTCAGCCCGTCCAGTACAGACCTCGAACTCGGTTAGTAAGAGGTATCTAGTAGTCGACTGTGGTGAACCGATCATACTAATGACTGATGATAGTGCAAATTAGTGAAAAGAAGCTAAAAGAGCGCACATTTTTTAATATAGAGCAAACGTTCTGCGTGCGTATTGTTCCTTATTTCGGACAAAATGTAACACAATTTCCGGACGCGGCCGGTAACACAATATAAGGTATATACCCCATGGCTGAATGCCATATAGACGACAAAATGGCTGACAATATTCATGCTATAAGCCTCATGTAAGACTTCCAATATGTCCTAGTCAGCTTTATTCTTCCACGTTAACCCCTTCTACCTTAAGTTAATCTTGTTGTAACCATGCTCTACCACGATAACCCACAGCTACCAAGAGTTAACCACGTTCTACCCAGTTAAGAACAAGTCTCTTTAAGAATCAACTTGGAAACTTCATGGGGAAATACAGCGTCATGTATTTTGCATGAAAATGAGGCCCCAGGCCTCGCACAAGCAGCCGTTGTAACCATGGCAACAAGAGTGCTGCGCCCTTTAAAGAGAGCATTTTTGTGCATCCCCCTTGAGCGCCTACCTGCATGCAAAATTTGAAGGGGGGTTGAAAATTTTCGTTTCCCAAGATGTTTGATTCTTACAGAGACTTGTTCTTAACCTCAATCTACCCTAGGTGGATCATGTGTACTATAGGTGGCCTCGGTCGACATATCGGCCGACAGTCGACCGATATATTGGTCGACTATCGGTCGAGAATCGACCGACTATCGGTCGATAGTCGCGCAAGGCTATAAGGGGGAAAAACGAAGATCTGTAACTTACAAAACGGATCGGTCGACTATCGGTCGAGAATCGACCGACTATCGGTCGAGAATCGATAGTCGACCGATAGTCGACCGATGCATCGGCCGATATGTAGTGATCAACTGCCGGTAAAGTATCGGTCAAGCATCGGTCAAGCATGAGTGCGAGGCTTTTTCGATATATGTTCCGATTTGGTAATGGAAAAATACATCGTAAAGTTGTTCGCTCTTGTGTTATTAATGTTGTACCCTAACGTATTCCCATTATTCCTAAAACTACCTGGCTTATGCTTTATCCCTGATGTCATGCTGCCCTTTATCCAACATACCTTAAATAATTATTATTCCTTAGCTCTAATAGCTCTAACAGGGCCTCAACGTTATATTCTTTGTATAACGTTACCGATATTAACTGTCCAGTTTATGTCGGTAATGGGATCCACCTAAATTGTATCAGCTAAAATTACAGTGTGTAATTGCTCAGCTAAACGAAAAGCAAATGATCTTTTGAAACTGAAGTAGGCGGTTAAACTCATAAGCAAAGCGATTTTATAAAGACTCCTTTTTGCAGTGCGAGGTCAGCCGTTGTTTGTTTGTTTGTTTATTATTGTTATTTTACCTAGAATAGGGCGTCTTTTTGGGGGGTTTGGGCCTTAACAACGGTATCAATTTTTTTTATCCTTAAATAGGGAACTCCGCGGCACCCACCTATCTGAAATACAGTACTTATCCGCTTATAAGAACCTAGAATTTAAGAACCTGTTAGCCTAAATTTGAAACAGGTTCTTATTTTAGAAAATGAACCTTAAAGATCTTCAGGCAAAGAAAAAAGACATGACTCTCAAAAGTAGTGAACTCAAACATGTATGAACTATAAAAAATCTCTAAATTTGGTATAAATAATGTATGAAAAACGGTAATATTTACATGTTGGTTTTGAATTAGAATTCACATGAGTACATTCTACAAGTACATTTAGAACTGAGAACTCAGATTCTTATAAGCGGGTAAATACTGTAGTTTGACTTACTAAAACGAAATCAAGTCTGCAATGAATATCTGGCTGTCTTTGCCTCCAGATAAACCTCTAGCCATTTGGATTAAAAATTCTCCAAACATCGCATAGCTTTAAATTTTCCATCGCATTTTGCACTACCTTTAAAGCGTTTTGGCATGTTCTGGCGGTGCCATTTTTTTCAGAAAAAATTGAGAGAGTAAAAAAACAGCCTAAACAGCTGATCTGCTAGGAGACTTACTGCTCTAGGTAAAATCACGATCATAAAAGCTTTTGCAGTATCCCAAATTGTACATGTTTTAACCTCTCTTCCAACGCATCAGGGTGCACTTAAGGAAATCAGTAACCTGCTATATGACTTTCTCTTGGAGAGCAAAGGGGACAAAATTAAAAGGACAAATGTTCAATGATTACGATAGAGGAGGCCTCAAGATGATAGATATTCAAAGCTTTAAAAATTGCTAAAAATAAAGTGGGTAAATGGAAACTTCTCGTAGACTTCCACCCCCAGAAGTGTAGAGGGAAAGTAATGTTTTTAAAGTGCTACTACGATCAAATTGTTGATATTCATTTTTTTTTATAATTTCGTGTAAAATATAACTGTCTAACATACCTTGCTAAATTTCAATCCATTACGACCATCAGAAATCTTTTTTTTTTTTTACTTTTATTCCCGAGAAGTTGCGGTCGCCATTACTTTATCTCGTTCCAATTATAGCCTAGTTGAGAATTAGGGAAAAAGACGTTAAATGCTCAAAATACCTCGCGTAAAATAACTCGAGTGTGCTAGACCATTGCAATGTTTGAATTTATTTCAGGTACAGTAAAAAAACCTTTTCTAAGAACCTAGATTTTAAGAAAAAAATAGATTAACTGAAAATGTTAGACTAAAATTCTCCATTAAAACCCCTTTCACACGAGAACCTGTTTTAGCCTACAACTTTGAAACAGGTTCTTATTTTGAGAAATTCAGTCAAAGCAACAATACAGTTCCATGTATTAAAGTTGGTAAATATATACTTGGGTTTTTAACATATGCATACAATGCCAAAAATAGGCCGCGCCCCCCAATGACAAACAACTCATCTATTTTGAAAACTAGACTGCGAGCAGTCTCTCTTTTGCTGTGAAATTCGACTGGCACGAACGCGAAAAAAAGTGAGCGTGATCGACAAGCTGTGAGTGGCGAAGCCGCGATCTCTTTTCGCTGTGACTGGCGCTCCTGATGCTCGCAGATCGCAGCTTCGCCCCTCATCGCTCGTCGATCACGTCCGCTTTTTTCCCGTTCGTTCTAGTCGGGAGACTGCTCGTAGTCTATTTGAAAACGAGAACCTGTTAAAGAACCTGAGTAGCCAAATTTTCCAGTTAAGCACCGTCTTTTATAATAACCTTCTTAGCCTTGCTTGGAAAAAATTAGGTTCCTATAAGCGGGTTTTTACTGTAAAAAATTAAATAAAAAATTTAAATAAAAAATTACACCAATATTGCACTAAGGTCACAGGAACTGTCCCGTTTCGGGGGAGGGGGGTACTCCTGTAATCATCATTATTTTGAATGGACGAAAATTAGAAAGTTAAATGGGGGAGGGGACTGAGGGGAATTTTCGAGCCGCAAGCATTTTTTTTTTGGCTTTGCCTCATTTTTCCTACAGAGGAACGTTTTCGGGAAAACCCTGGCACATCTTTGGAAGAAAAAAAAAATTGAAACAAAAATTTTATGGCGCTACTCTCTTGGCGCGAGAGTAGTTCCCTCTCCATCCACTCAAATTGGAGAACTCAGTTTTACCACTCGAAAAATCTTGCCTTTTTACAAATCAAAGGAAAGAAAGTCAATTGAGCTTTCGTTAAAATGCATGGGATCAAAACCATTTCCCATTTGAGTTTTGGAATGTAATTTTTTTCGGATGACAAACTGCAGTTACCGGTATACATCTTATATTGAAGAGGACAGTAAGGAAATTAACCGATGTTTTTTAAAACACTAGCACACAGCCATTGTTTTGCTCTATAAATCATTTATTTTCCCTGGCTCTCGGTGCGATATTCGTCGTCTTGTTTATTGTGACGCACAAATCGTGCAACACCTATAATTGTTTGTGCACCTATAATTCGTTTTTAAACCTCTCGAACGTGGAGTAACCGTTTATGTCCCCCCTTTATTCCGCAGAGCCTCCCACCAGTCCCCTCCGAAGAAATGTGAGCGCGCTTTCTTTTCTCTCTCCCCAGCCTACTTGTGACACAAATAGGCCGCTGCGGAGGAGAAAGTGTATACAGCCATTTCAAGAAAGGTTGTCCTACAAGAGCGTAAAACTGTACGCTATAATACCGACAAGTTGTATGGGCAACGGTTATTTGCTTTTGTTTGATCGAAGCTCACAGTCTTAGCCGGAAGGAAAGAGAATCCATGAACATGCGTGCTCATGCTATCTCTCTCTATTGCGTTAAAGCCAAGCAGTGGTAAATTACTTTTACCCATAAAGCCATTTGGTATTGTCGCATACGCTTTTAAGCTTTTGTAGGACAAATATCTCGAAACAGTTGTATCCCTATAAAGTGGATCTACGAAGCTACGGAACCTAATACGGATCTCTATTTTCAACCGTCACCACCATTTAGTACACTAGCGTTGAAGACTACATCATCGGAAAATACAATTTCCTTACTCGCGGTCTAATGGGAACAAACAGGGTTAGAACTGTTTTGACGTTTAATTAAAACACGCGCTTGATATAGAATGAAATAGAAATCAAAATTTTATGAGTGCAGCTTGAAGTATTGCGAGTTCACTCTACCGACGTCTCGTTTGCCGTTATATCTCAAACTCGAGGTTTTTAACCCTTTAAATAGTCGAATTGTGTGCTCTTTATCGACAGACTGTGACACTTTTTTTAAAGAATAATGACAGCAGTGGTGGAAAAAAAGCTAAAATGCCATTCATTGCCGTCCAATGAAATAAGCTTCCAAAGCACAGATAATAAAACCAGATATAACCTAACCTTTGAAAAGGGAGTAGTAAGTCTCCAACGCAATAAACATCGTGCGTTGTAGACCTCATAATTTTGATCTACTGTAAGGGAACACAGATCCTTAATACTCACACCACATCTATCTCCAGAAAAGTAACAGGCAAAGTCAATAGGTTGAATATACTTGAAAAACTAGGGAGGGTAAAGGACCGTGCACTTAGGTATGATATGTAGTTATAGCAAAGACCCTTCCGTAAGAAAGAATGCTCAATTTGATTGGTTTACAAAACACATTGAAGGGTCGTCTCACCCAAGATATGTTAATTACGATAGACAGATGTTTTCAAAAGAAGACACCCACCACTATAGCTAATTCATTTCAAGTAAAGAACATGAATCGTAATTAAAGGGACACAAATATGCTTTGATACCTAAAGTAAGATGTACAAAACATGGTCTAAGGTCTCTTCGTTACTTCGCCGATGTAAGGACTTGGAATTCGCTGCCGGAGATGACACGCGCCATGGCCGGCACAAGAGAAATTTAAAATTGGATTCCAGACACGCAATTGACATCTAAATTATGAGGTAATCATATTACTTATTAGAGTTTTATATCTTTTATCGCAGAATAAACCCTCCCCCCCGGGGGGCAATGAATTATCGGCCAAGTATCAGTAAAGTATCGGTGAAATGTCGGTCAAGTATCGGTGAAGTGTCGGTCAACTATGGGTCAAGTATCAGTGAAGTATGGGTCATGCATCGGTCAAGTATCGGTCATGTATCGGTCAAGTATCGGTCGTGTATCTGTCAAGTATCGGTCAAGTGTCAGTCAAGTATCGGTCAAGTATCGGTCAAGTGTCGGTCAAGTATCGGTCAAGTGTCGGTCAAGTATCCGTGAAGTTTCGGTCAAGTATCAGTCAAGTGTCGGTCAAGTATCGGTCATGTGTCGGTCAAGTATCGGTCATGTGTCGGTCAAGTATCGGTCAAGTATCAGTCAAGTGTCGGTCAAGTATCGGTCATGTATCGGTCAAGTATCGGTCATGTGTCGGTCAAGTATCGGTCATGTATCTATCGACCGATAGTCGATCGACTGTCGACCGATGGTCGACCGATAGTCGATCTATAGTCGGTCGACCGTCGACCGATATATCGGCCGATATGTCGACTGAGGCCACCCATAGTACACATGATCCCCCTAGGTTACCCATGTCCTACCACGTTAACCCCCATCTACCCTGAGTTTACCATGTTCTGCCACTTTAATCCACATCTACCCTAAGTTAACCATGTTCTACCACGTTAACCCACATCTAACTTTAGTTACCCATGTTCTACCACGTTAACCCACATCTACCCTTAGTTAGCCATGTTCTACCACGTTAACCCACATCTACCCTTAGTTAGCCATGTTCTACCACGTTAACCCACATCTACCCTTAGTTAGCCATGTTCTACCACGTTAACCCACATCTACCCTTAGTTAACCATATTTTACCCCGTTAACCCACATCTACCCTTAGTGAGCCATGTTCTACCACCTTAACCCACATCTACCCTTAGTTAGCCATGTTCTACCACGTTAACCCACATCTACCCTTAGTTAACCATGTTCTACCACGTTAACTCACGAGTTAGTTAGCCATGTTCCACAGCGTTAACCCACACCTACCCTTAGTTAGCCATGTTCTACCCCGTTAACCCACATCTACCCTTAGTTAACCATATTGTACCACGTTAACCCACATCTACCCTAAGTTAACCATGTTCTACCACGTTAACCCACATCTACCCTAAGTTAACCATGTTCTACCACATTAACCCACATCTACCCTTAGTTAGCCATGTTCTACCACGTTAACCCACATCTACCCTAAGTTAGCCATGTTCTACCACGTTTACCCACATCTACCCCAATTTATCCATTTTCTACCACGGTGACCCACATCTACCCTAATTTAACCATGTTCTACCAGGTTGACTCACATCTACCCTTAGCTAGCCATGTTCTACCACGTTAACCCACATCTACTCTTAGTTAGCCATGTTCTACCACGTTAACCCACATCTACCCTAAGTTAGCCATGTTCTACCACGTTAACCCACATCTACCCTTAGTTAGCCATGTTCAACCACGTTAACCCACATCTACCCTTAGTTAGCCATGTTCTACCACGTTAACCCACATATACCCTAAGTTAGCCATGTTCTACCACGTTAACCCACATCTACCCTTAGTTAGCCATGTTCTACCACGTTAACCCACATCTACCCTTAGTTAGCCATGTTCTACCACGTTAACCCACATCTACCCTTAGTTAGCCATGTTCTACCGCGTTAACCCACATCTACCCTTAGTTAGCCATGTTCTACCGCGTTAACCCACACCTACCCTTAGTTAGCCATGTTCTACCACGTTAACCCACATCTACTCTTAGTTAGCCATGTTCTACCACGTTAACCCACATCTACCCTAAGTTAGCCATGTTCTACCAGGTTAACCCACATCTACCCTTAGTTAGCCATGTTCTACCACGTTAACCCACATCTACCCTTAGTTAGCCATGTTCTACCACGTTAACCCACATCTACCCTAAGTTAGCCATGTTCTACCACGTTAACCCACATCTACCCTTAGTTAGCCATGTTCTACCACGTTAACCCACATCTACCCTTAGTTAGCCATGTTCTACCACGTTAACCCACATCTACCCCTAGTTAGCCATGTTCTACCACGTTAACCCACATCTACCCTTAGTTAACCATGTTCTACCACGTTAACCCACATCTACCCTTAGTTAACCATGTTTTACCACGTTAACCCACATCTACCCTTAGTGAGCCATGTTCTACCCCGTTAACCGTCATCTACCCTTAGTTAGCCATGTTCTACCACGTTAACCCACATCTACCCTTAGTTAACCATGTTCTACCACGTTAACTCACGAGTTAGTTAGCCATGTTCCACAGCGTTAACCCACACCTACCCTTATTTAGCCATGTTCTACCCCGTTAACCCACATCTACCCTTAGTTAACCATATTGTACCACGTTAACCCACATCTACCCTAAGTTAACCATGTTCTACCACGTTAACCCACATCTACCCTAAGTTAACCATGTTCTACCACATTAACCCACATCTACCCTTTAGTTAGCCATGTTCTACCACGTTAACCCACATCTACCCTTAGTTAGCCATGTTCTACCACGTTTACCCACATCTACCCCAATTTATCCATTTTCTACCACGGTGACCCACATCTACCCTAATTTAACCATGTTCTACCAGGTTGACTCACATCTACCCTTAGCTAGCCATGTTCTACCACGTTAACCCACATCTACTCTTAGTTAGCCATGTTCTACCACGTTAACCCACATCTACCCTTAGTTAGCCATGTTCTACCACGTTAACCCACATCTACCCTTAGTTAGCCATGTTCTACCACGTTAACCCACATCTACCCTTAGTTAGCCATGTTCTACCACGTTAACCCACATATACCCTAAGTTAGCCATGTTCTACCACGTTAACCCACATCTACCCTTAGTTAGCCATGTTCTACCACGTTAACCCACATCTACCCTTAGTTAGCCATGTTCTACCACGTTAACCCACATCTACCCTTAGTTAGCCATGTTCTACCGCGTTAACCCACATCTACCCTTAGTTAGCCATGTTCTACCACGTTAACCCACATCTACCCTTAGTTAGCCATGTTCTACCACGTTAACCCACATCTACTCTTAGTTAGCCATGTTCTACCACGTTAACCCACATCTACCCTAAGTTAGCCATGTTCTACCAGGTTAACCCACATCTACCCTTAGTTAGCCATGTTCTACCACGTTAACCCACATCTACCCTTAGTTAGCCATGTTCTACCACGTTAACCCACATATACCCTAAGTTAGCCATGTTCTACCACGTTAACCCACATCTACCCTTAGTTAGCCATGTTCTACCACGTTAACCCACATCTACCCTTAGTTAGCCATGTTCTACCACGTTAACCCACATCTACCCTTAGTTAGCCATGTTCTACCGCGTTAACCCACATCTACCCTTAGTTAGCCATGTTCTACCACGTTAACCCACATCTACCCTTAGTTGGCCATGTTCTACCACCTTAACCCACATCTACCCTTAGTCAGCCATGTTCTACCACGTTAACCCACATCTACCCTTAGTTAGCCATGTTCTACCACGTTAACCTACATATACCCTAAGTTAGCCATGTTCTACCACGTTAACCCACATCTTCCCTTAGTTAGTCATGTTCTACCGCGTTAACCCACATCTACCCACATGTACCCTAAGTCAGCCATGTTCTACCACGTTAACCCACATCTACCCTTAGTTAGCCATGTTCTACCGCGTTAACCCACATCTACCCTAAGTTAGCCATGTTCTTCCGCGTTAACCCACATCTACCCTTAGTTAGCCATGTTCTACCGCGTTTACCCACATCTACTCTTAGTTAGCCATGTTCTACCACGTTTACCCACATCTACCCCAATTTATCCATTTTCTACCACGGTGACCCACATCTACCCTAATTTAACCATGTTCTACCAGGTTGACTAACATCTACCCTTAGCTAGCCATGTTCTACCACGTTAACCCACATCTACTCTTAGTTAGCCATGTTCTACCACGTTAACCCACATCTACCCTTAGTTAGCCATGTTCTACCGCGTTAACCCACGTATACCCTAAGTTAGCCATGTTCTACCACGTTAACCCACATCTACCCTTAGTTAGCCATGTTCTACCACGTTAACCCACATCTACCCTTAGTTAGCCATGTTCTACCGCGTTAACCCACATCTACCCTAAGTTAGCCATGTTCTACCACGTTAACCCACATCTACCCTTAGTTAGCCATGTTCTACCGCGTTAACCCACATCTACCCTTAGTTAGCCATGTTCTACCACGTTAACCCACATCTACCCTTAGTTGGCCATGTTTTACCACGTTAACCCACATCTACCCTTAGTTCACCATGTTCTACCACGTTAACCCACATCTACCCTTAGTTAGCCATTTTCTACCACGTTAACCCACATCTACCCTTAGTTAGCCATGTTCTACCACGTTAACCCACATCTACCCTTAGTTCACCATGTTCTACCACGTTAACCCACATCTACCCTTAGTTAGCCATTTTCTACCACGTTAACCCACATCTACCCTTAGTTAACCATGTTCTTTCACGTTAACCCACATCTTGTAATCTAACTGCAGAAATTATATCATGCGACCAGACGATCAAAATCAGCCGAAACGTTGGAGCAGTGAGGGGGAAGGACAATAAATTCGTATCACAGTACAACCAAGTTTATATTACTCTGAATGAAAAAAGTGAATTGTTAGGATGGCGCCTTACTAAGTCGACTAAATTTTCAGAGATAGAAGACTTGCTGCAAGGAATAAAGCAGAGACTGGACAGTAAAGACAAAAATGTGAAGTGAGTCGACGACTGTTGTAATGTGCGAAACAAATACACTAAAATATTTCCGGGTACTGAGGTGAAACTTGATCTGTTTCATGCGAGTCAACGAATTACAAAAACTTTAAACAAAGCTGAGACCACTGCAAATTCGTTCATGCGGGAGTTTTCGCAAATTTTCAGAAGAGATGACGACCAAGGTTCAGCCAGGCTGAAATACATCCCAGTTAAGGAGCAGCTTGAAAAGAATTTGAATTCCCTCATTGAGCGTTGGATTAATGTCCCCAATAGTCCTTTGGGAAATTCTCGAACTACAAGAGAAAAAGAGCATTTGCGTCTACACATCCAAAAAGGATGTCTCTCTGATATACCTCCAGGGTGTAGTACAGAAAGAAACGAGCAGCTGCATAGGCTTCTTAACCGTTCATTTATCACTGGAGCCACGAGAATTTCTGTTGAGCTTGTCATGGCATTATTATTCATACTGTTTTATTATCATACAACTAAACTGTCTGCCTTCCGTCATGATTGTAATGCAAGAGTAGTGCCTATAGTTCCGGTGAATAGCATAGACAATTTGCAACACGATAACAGTCCTCATCCACCGTTCACGACTGGTAGTTCAGCAGTTGAAGAGCAAACTGATAAACTCTTGGCGAGCCAGCAATCCGATGATTGATTTTTTTCTCTCTCTCTTTCTTTCCGTTACGTCTCCGTTTTCAGTGTAAATAAAGCTGCGAAATTCCTAACTTATGCGTAATACGGTAACAAGCACGTTCGCTTTATTCCAACTCAACGTATTAAACAACATGAACTTCTTTTGGTATCGCCGTTATTTGTATACTTTACATAAGGTTAATTGCGTCAACCCCGTAAACAAGATTACGCGCTGCCATGCATTTATTTTTTTCAAGGTTCATCTTTCCCTCCACTTGCTTTTTCGTCTTTTCACTAACATGTTATTGGAGCTGCCGAGCAAAGCGCGAGTTGACAACATAATTATATAAATGTATTAAATTTTCCTTAGTAGGAAGGAAGCAAGCACAATGCAGGAAAGATTCTACAGTGTCCAAAAGGCACGTTTCTGTGTTCGTCCAGGAGCCCAGGCTAATCGAGGAGTTGCTTTCCTTTAAGGAATCCATGGTGCGTTTCCTTTTCAATGGCGAAGGACTGGACGTGCATTTGGTGGACCTTTTTCTTTTTTTACATCTTTCTTGCCCGCCTTTCTTTTGCCAAACGAGTTCCCGCAGCCCTTCCATTTGCATCTTTCCGCGGAGCACGAACTACTAGAAGTATAGCAAGGGCATTTGGATCTTCGTTGGTCTGGCACATCGGTACATGCACTTCTGATGTTTCTGTCTCCTTCTCCACACTTACAGCCATCGGGTGTACCATTATTGTTACGGGCGTTATTTTTTGCAGTTAAAGCATCTGCATCTTTTGGAGCATTGCCTCCAGACTGCTAGAGCCAAATGCTCTATTGCAACTTTGTGCATCAACATTGCTTATAACTTCTTGGATGCTGAACGCCACATTTATTATAAACCGAACCACATAATCCTTGCATAGGTCAGTTATTGTTTCAGTCAAGGTGACCGCTGGATCGCCAAAATCAATCATTTTTTAATTCCTTTTGTAACTGCGTCATTAATTGAATTTCTAGTCCCGTGTGTTGCCCATCAAATCCGAAAAAACCATCAACTCATAAAACTCATAGCAGATGATTACCTCCAGAGTTTTTAAATTACTTCACGATAAACGAGCGATCTTACACTGAAAAGGGAGACACAACGGACAGATAGAAGGTGAAGAAAAAAGGATTGAGTCTATAGGAATTGCATGGATTAAGTACAGATTAAAACTAACCAGAAAACTATATTCCTATGTTTCTGATGACGAATCAAATGATGAACTGCATTTCGTTTTTGCTAGTTCTAAGAATATCTTGTTGACAATATCCCAGACATTGCTTTTCAATGTCATGCAATGATACTCTTGTTGGTGATAGTTAAATTTATAGCTTGACTGTTTTATAGCCATTTGAGAGAAGGCCGTCAAATCCGTAACACCCTATTTCTTAAACAAAACTTTCTACGGTCTACGGTATCAAAAACCATCTTTGCCTTTATAAATAAGAAGCCATTAATCATATCGTAATCTATCGATATTGAATCCCTAATCAGTTGTCATGAGGGTGAAAGTGCAAGAATGTGCCTAACTCAGAGTATGTGTGGGTGAACAAACTAAAACGAGATTGACTCTGAGTAGGTGGGCCTAAACGGAGTATAACCAGGTTAACTTGACGTATATGTCGGTCAACCAGAAAACACGAAGTTAAAATTTGGTAGATAAGGGTAAACGTGGTTAAACGTGGCTAACTCAGGGTAGATGGGTGATTATGAGGTAGAACGTGCTTTCCTGAAGGTAGATGAGGGCGAACGTCGTAGAACGTGGGCTAACGTGGTAGAAGATGGCTGACTTAGGGTAGATGGGGGTGAACGTGATAGAACATGGTTATGTATATAGGGGTGAACGTGGTTAAACATGGTTAACTTAGGGTTGATGGGGTTGAACGTGGTACAACATCGCTAACTTAGGGTATGTGGGGGTGAACGTGGTTAAACATGGTTAACTTAGGGTAGATGAGGGTGAACGTGGTAGAACATGGTTAACCTATGGTAGATGTGGATTAACGTAGTAGAACATGGCTAACTTAGGGTAGATGTGGGTAAACGTGGTAGAACATGGCTAACTAAGGGTAGATGTGGGTTAACGTGGTAGAACATAGCTAACTAAGGGTAGATGTGGGTTAACATGGTAGAACATAGCTAACTAAGGGTAGATGTGGGTAAACGTGGTAGAACATGGCTAACTAAGGGTAGATGTGGGTTAACGTGGTAGAACATGGCTAACTTATGGTAGATGTGGATTAATGTGGTAGAACATGATTAACTAAGCGTGACATGTGGGTTAACGTGGTAGAACATGGTTAACTAACGGTAAATGGGGGTTAGCGTGGTAGAACATGGTTAACTTAAGGTAGATATGGGTTAACGTGATAGAACATGGCTATCTTAGGGTAGATGTGGGGTAACGTGGCAGAACATGGTAAACTAATTTTAGATGAGGGTTAACGTGGTAGGACACGGCTAACCTAGAGTAGATTGAGCTTAACTGGGTAGAACGTGGTTAACTCTTGGCAGCTGTGGGTTATCGTGGTAGAGCATGGTTACAACAAGGTTAACTTAAGGTAGAAGGGGTTAACGTGGAAGAATAAAGCTAACTAAGACATATCGTAAGTCTTACATGAAGCTTGTAGCATGAATATTGTCAGCCATTTTGTCGTCTATATGACATTCAGCCATGGCGTATATACCCACTATAACTGTGAATGTTTACGCGATTTAACACTAACTACTCTTATTTAGTATAAATCTACTAGCTTTCTATCATTAATGCCGGTCTCTGATTGGCCATGCTACTCGCTATCTATTCGGTGATAGATAATGAGTAGCGTTTGTCGACAAAATGGCGGCTGCTTCTTCGCGCTTTCAAATTGTCTGCGGGAAGAATTTAGATAATTTACTTATTTAGTTTTGGACGACTAGTTTATACTAAAACAGTTAGATTATTCGCTCTCGGTTTCTATGCGCGATAGCTGATTCGGGCCGCGCGCTCATCAGCCATCACGCGATAGAAATCTCGAGCTCATAATGCAATTGTTAAATATAAAATCTGCAGAGAAAGTGGGTATTTAGTGATTTTTTTTAGTGATCTAGTGGGGAGAGGGGGGATAGGGGGGTCAGAACCTCTCGCTTCCCGTACCCTGCTCTCCCGCTTCCCGTACCCTGCTCTCCCGCTTCCCCGATCGTTTATCTTCCGACTCCCGCCTTTTTTAGTCCTGCTCCTGTCCCCTGTAAATTTGAAGACTCAAAGCGCAGTTCTTAAGCATTTCCATTGTTTTTAAACATTCTGCGCAAGATTAACACTGTCATATGGTCTCAGTTTAATGAAGTTTTGACTTACTCGTTTATCTATTTTGTTTGAGAGTTTTACCATTTCAGTCCATTTTCACATCACATTTGTTTCTGACATCCGTTTTCAGTGACGATGGTCTTAAAAGTTCTAATTTGCAATTCTGAATCGTCCCGTGTTTTGATAAAGTTGGATAGTGACTAGATACGCGTTTCCAGCAACCAGTCCGGCGTTTGTTGGGATCATGCAATTAAAATACGGAAATAGGATATGACGGACTTGACCAAACGTCTCAGGCAAATTTCTAATATTCTTATTTATCGATTGGCAAATCTAAGTACATCTAAACCAAGTCTTCCATCTGTCGAGGTGGCCGCAGTGATCTCCTTCAGCTCCAAATGGTTGTTGACCTGTCAAGTCTCTCTCCTCTTCCGAGTAATTTTGTGATTTTATCTAAAAGACCTCTCCAGGATTTTTTTTTCTCTTCAACTTTTGACTTTGATCAGGTAGCGAAAATCTATCGACATTGCTAGAAAGAGTGCCTAAAAGTTAGTAAAAATAATTAATGGCCAGGTTTGAGAGAAAGTTTTACAGACGTGTGACGTGTGTATGCAGGGGGGCACAAACTTCCCCCCCCCCCACCCCGAAAAACATTTTCCAACTTTGCGAAGCTATAACTTTGCGAAGCTATAACTTTGCGACTTTAAAAGATATAACTCCAAAACTTTGCTATTTTTACTAATTTTAAGGTGCTCTTTCCAGCAGTGTAGAGAGATTTTCGTTACATGGCCAATATAAAAAGTTAAAATTGGTATTTGGTATTAATTTTTCCTCCGTTTCAACAGATTAGAGTCTAATGAATAATTACAAGTAAGATGAGAGGATGCAGAAGGGCATAATATAGCAAGCTAATTAGATGCCCTTTACCTTAAATTACATTTTTTCATACAGTAAAAGGAAGCGATACAATTCGATATAAGATATATTGATACAAATATAAGAGAGGGAATAGGAATCACACCTTAAACAACAAATATTTAAGTAAACATGGTCATACGAAGACATTTATCAGCACTGGGAAAGGTAATGTGAGAAAAGTGCTCTATTAAAAAGTTTTTTAGTGGGCTTCTCCCGTATTGATATAGGAGTATCATTTCAATAGTAACACCCTATAACTGTATAATCATGGATCTCAGATACAAAAGAAAGTGCAAAATTAGAAGATTATTTGTCTAGAATATGATCGTAGAATAGTTGTTACGTACTCAATTTGAATATGTCTGGGAGCTTAATTAGGCCAAGGCATTATGGGGAGTAACATGGTCATGAATTGGTACATTGTTGATGATTCTTATAGCTTTGTTTTGTAGCTTTACCAACTGAGGCAAGGAGCTTCGTAAATATTACCCCACAATATGCAGCCGTATGTTGAATAAGGATGTACAAGTGCACAGTATACACTTACAAGAGATTGAACTGTTACATGTCACTTCAGACTTTTGCTAATTTTACTGCTAATATAATCAGTATGATCATGCCATGACAGAAAGGAATCGATAACTTATCCTAAGTATTTAACAGTGTGAGACTGTTCAAGGTAATGATCGGCTAACTCAAAGGGGGGATATAAATTGTAATTATTTCTCTGTCGTGGTTGGAAGACTAGGTATTTTGTCCTACTTAAATTCAGGGTTAACTTATTTGAGCATAGCCATTCATGGACTGGTGGTAGTTCGGAACTTATTCGCTGGATCAATACATCTAAATAGAAGAAAACTTTAATAGGTACTCCCCAAGGGGCTTTTCAGCACCTATTTAAATAACTTCATCAGAACAATAATATCAAAAACTAAGGACTATTTACATTAATATCACTAATTATATCAAAATTAATAACTGTTTGCAAAGAATGTGACTCTTAAGTTTCTCCTTAAATGCCTTTAGGGAGGCACACTGTCTTAATTCAGGAGATATATTGTTCCAGAGCCTCGCCCCTCTAAAGCCAAGGGACAGCTGACCAGACGCTGACCTAAAGAATAGAATCTGTAGAGCTTCACGATTTCGTGTCCTACGATTATGAATGTCCGATCTTTTAACAAACTTACTACTCAAGTAACTAGGGGCAATATGGTTCATGCATTTGTAAGTCATGACAGTGGCTCTGAAAAGCTGATCTACAGAGAGCCAGTTTAGTTCTACAAGCAGAGTTTTGCACTAGCTGTAACTTCTTGATGTTGGTCGTAGAAGTATTGGACCACTCTGTCGAACAGTACAGCATTTTACTAAAGACTAACGATGATATTAATTGTTCGAGCGTTTTCCCATCAAAACTATTTTTTACTCGATTGATCTGGCATACTTTTGCCATACAGGAGGACACGACATTGGAAATATGGCAGTCATATGTGAGGTAAGAGTCCAGGGTAACACCTAAATCCTTCGCTGACGCGACTGGTTCTAAGGACTTGCCCAGAAAAGACACCTCAGGAGAAGAGGAAAACCTCTCCCTCAGCTGCCTAGTTGCGATGAGCATAAACATGGTCTTGTCTGGGTTTATCAACAGCTGATTTTCACAGCACCAAGCTGCGACGCGCAGTAGGTCTTGTTCTAGGTTTGCAATCGCTGTGTCTACGTCAGGTAAAGAAAAAGACAGAAAGACCTTGGAATCGTCGACTGCTGTTAAAGATGTGTCATCTGCAAAAAATCTTACAGTAAAGTGATTAGTAGCTCTGGCTGTATCGTTTATATAAACTATAAAGAGAAATAGCACTAATATTGACCCTTGTGGTACTCCTGATTTCAATAAGTAGAAATTAGACTCGACACCATTAACGAACGCCTTTTGTTTCCGTTTACTTAAGTATAAAGAACCACTGGTTTTCACCGGCACGAATACCATATAGGTCAAGTTTGGAAAGTAAAATGGAATGGTTAACTGTGTCAAAGTCTTTGCTCAAGTCTAGAAATATAGATACAGCATAGCTACCTTCGTCAATAGCTTTAGTAATATCATCTACTAAGTCAACCAAGCAGTCAGTTGTAGTTTTTCCGGCTCTAAAGCCAAACTGGTTCCATACAAGAATATTTCCCTGTTGAAATGAAATATCAATTGATTAAGAATGCATCTTTCAAAAATGTTACTTAGGGCTCAAAGGACTGATATAGGGCGATAGTTGTTACATAAGGAGCGAGAGCCCTGTTTAAAAATTGGGATAACTTTGGCAACTTTTAAACTGCCTTGCTTAAGTGATAAATTAATGACATAGGTCAATGGACTATAAATTATAGGTGAGGCAGAAGATAATAGCAAAGGATGAACTTTGTCAAAACCAAACGATTTCTTAATATCAATACTTTCTAATAATGATAAGACCTCCACTTCATTTACTCTAATAACGCGAAACGATTCTTTTTTCCTGTGCTCATAAGAAGAGGAACGGTGATTTGATTTGGGCAATTTAGATGCAAGTTCGGCTGGAACACCGCAGAAGAACTTGTTGATCGCATATGATATTGAGAACGGCTGTTCAAAGTTTTTGTCGTTTACTTGCAATTTTTCAATGTTGGAAGATGGCCTCTTTTGTTCATAATCACATTAATGTTATCCCACATTTTCTTAGAGTTTGTAGAGTCTAAGTATATTACCATAATATAGTGCGCGATATATTTTGTTGATGGCCATTATTTTGTTGGGATTTAGTTTGTATTTATCATCATAATAGGAGTTACGGGTTGTCAGCCATTTTTTATACAGCTGATTATGAATTAAAAAGTTAAAATAACCATGGAAAGGTCCATTTCATCAGATTCCATAACACGTTCAACTCCTGAGTCTGAAAGAATCTTGCAGAATGTTTCCTTAATAAGTTGCAACCGGCTATCAGTCTTCCATGTGCAGACCTTTTTACTGCCGCACCGAAAAATACTAATGTGTACTAAGACCTAATAAAATGGTCTTTGACGACATAGAGTTGAGATACTTTCCTAACCAAGTCGCGCACTCAGACTTGCTTATAATACGCGACCATGTGCCCTCATGCCGCTCGACGTAACCATCGTAAAAGGGTTTACATTTTCACCGGAAGTAAGCCTGTTTTTCAGCCCAAACGTGAATTTTCGTTTCCTCGATTGCTCAGAAGACGCTTAATGCGCGTCAAATAACATTTTGGGTTCTTGTTTTCGACAGTATTTTAACGTATTAATAAATGACAATAATTAGCGTTTTGCATTTCTCTCCCGCTTCCCGCCCTTTTAGAATTCCCGCTTCCCACCCTTTCCTCTCCCGCCTCCCGTACCCTTCCCGCCCTCTATTCTCCCGGGCTCCCGCCCCCCGGTTCCCCCCTCTCCCTTCCCACCATTCACGGGAAATTGACTATAATGAGAAAAGTTGATTGCATCTGTGTCTCCAAAGAGGTCGAAAATGTTGATCTATCTTATTTGCTGAAGTGTGCACTGTTTAGTTTTATATAAAATAAGAACATGTTTCAAATGTTAGGCTAAAGAGGTTCTTGTACAGAAGGGGTTCAATTGGCAAACTTCAGCCTAACAGGTTCTTAAAAAGTGGGTTCTTACTTGTGGGTTTTTACTGTAAACCTACTCAAATTTACACGTCACACGTCTGTAAAACTTTCTCTCAAACCTGGCCATTAATTATTTTTACTAACTTTCAGGCGCTCTTTCTAGCAATGTCGATAGATTTTCGCTACCTGATCAAAGTCAAAAGTTGAAGGAAAAAAAAGTCCTGGAAAGGTCTTTTAGATAAAATCACGAAATTACTCGGAAGAGGAGACAGACTTGACAGGTCAACAACCATTTAAAGCAGAAGGACATCACCGCAACCACCTCGGCAAATTGAAGATTTCGTTTAAATGTACTTAGATTTGCCAATCGATAAAAAAGAATATCAGAAATATGCCTGGGACGTTTGGTCAAGTCCGTCATATCCTATTTCCGTATTTTAATTGCATGATCCCAACAAACGCCGGACTGGTTGCTGGAGACGCGTATCTAGTCACTATCAAACTTTATCAGAACACAGGACGTTTTAGAACTGCAAATTAGAACTTTTAAGACCGTCGTCACTGAAAACGGATGTCTGAAATAAATGTGACGTGAAAATGGACTGAAATGGTAAAACTCTCAAACAAAAAAGATAAACGAGTAAGTCAAAACTTCATTAAACTGAGACCATATGACAGTGTTTATCTTAGGCAGATTGTTTAAAAACAATGGAAATGCCTAAGAACAGCGTTTTGAGTCTTCAAATTTACAGGGCACGGGAGCAGGACTGAAAAAGGTGGGAGTCGGGAGATAAACGATAAAGGTACGGGAAGCGGGAGAGCAGGGTACGGGAAGTGGAAGGTTCCAACCCCCCTATCCCTCCCTCCTCCCACTAAATCATAAAAAAATCACTAAATACCTACTTGCTTTGCAGATTTTATATTTAACAATTACATTATGAGCTCGAGATTTCGATCGCGTGATAGCTGAGGAGCGCTCGGCCCGAATCAGCTTTATAATAAAGTTCGGATATAACGCGTGCTGTCATTGGTTGAAAGAGCGTGCTCTATGAGATTACAGACATAGAGCTGATCTAAAGCTGTTCCGCCATCTGCCAAATTGTACCATGATCGACCTTTTCCGGGACTTCTTTTTAGCTTTATTCCGATAATTGAAAGTGAAATTTCGGAACAAGCGAGCCGGCAAGTAGTAGAAAAATCAAATAAACGTTTGTAAACATACCAGGCGCCGTAATTTACGTTATTGAACCGTGAGCAGATACGAAAATCCTGAAAGGAAAAACAAAATAGACATTCCGAGTTTTAAAGATTGATTCACGCTTAGTTAGATTGCAAGCTTACGTACGGAAATAAAAATCAAACATAGCTAACATTCATATAGTATATAAAGTTCAGTGTTCAAAAACAAAACAGAAAAAAACAGAAATGATGAAAAATATAACCAAACTGGCATAACTGTGAAAATTCATTTTAATCATGACGGTGTCTAGGCGAATATGATCATGCTGAAGTCCATCGCGGCTCGCTCATCATGGCGATCTCCGGTCATCACAGTAAAGCAAGCCTCAGAAACTACATCGGCCGCCCTTCGAGTGAAAAAATAAGAGCTTGTTCTGATATCCTTTCCGATGCGTTGAGTGGAAAGTCACATCTGTCACTGCAGCCGAGTTTTGCTGCGCTGTCATCCCAAGCGATCTTCATGTTCCAGTGAATTCGGCTGTCGTTCATTCAAAAAACACTCGCCTTGAACAGTTTGTTTTCGATCTTGTCATGAGAAAAAACTCGTGTGTTTCTATGAGGCATAATTCGGCTGAAATTCACTGAACATTTCACTTCAAGATTCTGTATTAGAGACTTAAAAACTTCAGGCAAAACTGTTAAATTCGACCTGCCGAACTATTTTAGTTTGTAAACTATCGCAGAATGTAAACTTTGATAGTTTTTTAACTTTGATGGTTTGACACTTTTGACAGCTTTAGTCGTGTACAGCCAATCAGATTATTTGAACCATTCTAACAGGGATTATGATTGGCTTATTGTAGCGTGCTTTATGAGAGTATAGAGCATGCTGAAGACACTGTTGTTCGCTTTGGAAATAAAGTTTGTATTGAAAATTGAAAGTAATGCTCGGGGAATTTAATGGATTCTTTATTATAAAACAAATAGAGAAGCCTTGACTGTGCTCTCTTCTGTTATAAAGCACGCAGGAAGCGGCTAGAGCACGAAAGAAGTGGGGAGAAACACGAGACGTCCCTACACTTCTTTCGTGCTCTAGCCGCTTCCTGCGTGCTTTATAACAGAACAGAGCACAGTCAAGGCTTCTCTATTTGTTAAATCGCGCATAGAAACCGAGAGCGAATAATCCAACTGTTTTAGTATAAACTAGTCGTTCAAAACTAAACAAGTAAATTATCTAAATTCTTCCCGCAGACAATTTGAAAGCGCGAAGAAGCAGCCGCCATTTCACCGAATAGATAGCGAGTAGCATCCCCACTCAGAGACCGGCATTTGTGATAGAACATCAGTAGATTTATACTAAATAAGAGTAGTTAGTATTAAATCGCGTAAACATGCACAGTTATAGTGTATTACGGGCTGCGTCCGGTCCGGAAATTCTATTACATTTTGTCCGAAATAAGGAACAATACGCACGCAGAACGTTTGTATTATATTAAACAAATATGCGCTCTTTTAGCATCTTGTCACTAAATTGTACTATTATCAGTCATTGGTATGATCAGTTCACCACACTCGACTACTATATACCTCTTACTAACCGAGTTCGAGGTCCGTACTAAACGGACTGAGTTTTTCAGTCCCCTCTTTGATTTATGGTTGAAACACAAAGCGCGCAAGGTCATAAGGGGGAAAAACGAGGATCCGTAACTTACACAATGGACCGGCAAGACGAGGTTTGCAAGACTAAGAGATACAATAATTAACTATTAAGATTAAAAGGTATAAAGGTTGAAAACTGACAAAAGTCAGCCGAGCGTCGGTAGAGTATCGGCCGAGAGTCGACAGTCTATCGGCCGACTAGCTGTCGCGATAAGGATGCTGCCGGCCGACACTTGAGTCGGTCGCCACGCGACCGACTATCGACTCTTGTCGAGCGAGTGTCGACCATGTGTCGATCGACATAAGGACCGATTGTCTATTGACACTCGACCGACATGTCGATCGGGTGTCAACCACACTCGATCGATATGTCGGCCAAGTGTTGATCGCTGGTATCGATCGCCACTCGACCGCGGGTGCCTTTAGTACACATGATCCTAGGATTCTATTCACCGACTGTCGAGCGACTGTCAACTGACATGTCGACCAAGTGTCGATCGACAGGTCGATCGAGTGTCAACCACACTCGATCGATATGTCAGTCGAGTGTCGATCGTTGGTATCGACCGCCACTCGACCGCGGGTGCCTTTAATACACATGATCCCAATTATCTACATAATGATGTAAGCCGGGTGCAATATACGGTTGTAAAAGCAACTATTTTAATCTAACCTTCAAGGGTGCCTTGAGTATCAAATATATCAAGTTCAGTACCTCCAGAGTTATAAGCCGGGCTTATGGGGCTACAAAATAATAAAATATATTTCACAGTCTACTAACAAGAGTACATAAAAAATGAAAGCTATGGTGCTCTTTTCTGCCTGATTGACCATGCTACCTTTTGCAATGTCGCCCTAATAAGAAAAAGATCTTGTGTAACATTTTTAATATCTTTTCAGTACAACAGGGGAAGGAGGGCTGCTCCTGACTCGTGGGTGTTTGGTATAGTCTCTTGTGCGAATAGTTCCGCAAGAGGCTATTTCCAAGTAGTGGACAGAAGGAATGCGGCAACTCTTCTGTCCATCATTCAAAGATGCGTTTTACCAGGCACAGAAGTGCACAGCGATGATTGGGCCGCATATCGAAGACTCCAACTTTTGCCCAATGTCAACAGGCACCGAGTTGTTGTGCACGCGTACAGTTTTGTGGATCCACGAACAGGCGTGCACACACAAGAAGTGGAGTCCGCTAGGAGACAATTGAAACTGGGGCAGAAAAGGAGAAAGGGACTACGCAGAGAAGTTTTTCAATCCTACCTGGACGAGAGAATGGAGAGGGGGCAGTTATCGAGTGATTATGCACAATTTCCTTGCCATTTTCCCGCAACAATTTCCAACCGATCACCCGATACTTTAACCTTAAACCAACCGCATAGCAGGAAAAAAAAAAGAATAGAAAACTGAACATAGACCCTCAGAGGTACCAAGAACTTGATTTATTGACTTACCTGAAAGTTTTTTCAACCCTAAGAGGAACAACTTTAAACTGTTTAACTATACTAGTTGCAATGTTTTTTTTTCTGTAGTAGGTGTAATAAGGTGGTGTAAGGTATAGATGTAGGTGCAATAAGTTTAACAGTCCAATTTGCTTTATGGACATACAAATGGTACAATATAACTTGAAATAGGTCAAGACATATAAAAAAAGTTATTTTAAAACATAATCTAGATTCGCGTTAATTACATCAGAATAATAAGGCAAGACCAACATATCAGCGGCATCCCTTTTTTTGCAGACGAAGTAAAAAAGAAAAGAAAAATTAAGGTGGAAACTATTAGAAAAACACTGAAAGCCGCTGCGTGGAAGGGTTTTTTTCTTTTGAGGGGAGGGGGGGGGGCAGCCAGAAGCCACCCAACAGGACTCCGCTATATACCAAAGTGGGTATTGAAAAGATTCTTAAACCGAGCAGGGCCATGAACGGTATTCTTAGGTCGGTTATTACCGTATACGTTATCCACAAACCGAGCACCGTTATGTAACAACACCAAACTGAGGTCACACAACGGCAACCCCTGCACAGTTTAAAAACCGAGGTCGGTCCGTGTATCCCAAGCTCGGTTAATACCGTGGACGCTACGTTGACATCAACCGAGGACAGTTTACCGACAGTACATACACTACCCGAGGACGGATTTTTTCCCGAGGTCGGTTTTTCAGAACCGAGGTAGGTTGCCCAGAAACAAAAACTGATCCCGGTCGACAATCGACCAGCTATCGGTCCATAGTCGACCGATAGTCGACCGATAGTCGACCGATAATCGACCGATAGTCCACCGATGGTCGACCGATATATCGACCGACCGTCGGCCGATGCATCGGCCGATATGTAGTGATCAACTACCGGTGAAGTATCGGTCAAGTATCGATCAAGTACCGGTCAAGTATCGGTCAAGTATCGTTCAAGTATCGTTCAAGTATCGGTCAAGTATCGATCAAGTATCGGTCAAGTATTGGTCAAGTATCAGTCAAGCATCGGTCAAGTACCGGCCAAGTATCGGCCAAGTATCGGTCAAGTATCGGCCAAGTATCGGCCAAGTATCGGTGAAGTATCGGCCAAGTGTAGGTTCACTTACTGACCATATCGCTCAGAAGAAAATAGGCTAAGAAAGAGTGCGAGGTTTTTTCGATATATGTTCCGATTTGGTAATGGAAAAATACATGGTAAAGTTGGTCGCTCTTGTGTAATTAATATTGTACCTTAACGTATTGCCATTATTCCTAAAACTACCTGGCTTATGCTTTATCCCTGATGTAATGCTGCCCTTTACCCAACATACCTTAAATAATTATTATTCCTTAGCTCTAATAGCTCTAACAGGGCCTCAAAGTTATATTCCTTGTACAACGTTACCGATATTAACTGTCCAGTTTATGTCGGTAATGGGATCCACCTAAATTGTATCAGCTACAATTGCAGTGTGTAATTGCTCAGCTAAACGAAAAGCAAATGATCTTTTGAAACTGAAGTAGGCGGTTAAACTCATAGGTAAAGCGATTTTATAAATACTTCTTTTTGCAGTGCGAGGTCAGCCGTTGTTTGTTTATTATTGTTATTTTACCTAGAATAGGGCGTCTTTTTGGGGGGTTTGGGCCTTAACAACGGTATCAATTTTTTTTATCCTTAAATAGGGAACTCCGCGGCACCCACCTATCTGAAATACAGTACTTATCCGCTTATAGGAACCTAGAATTTGAAAACCTGTTGGCTTAAAAATATCAATTTAGACCCCCTTTACATAAGAACCTATTTATCCTAAATTGGAGACAGGTTCTTATTTTAGAAAATGGACATTAAAGATCTTCAGGCAAAGGTAAAAGACATGACTCTCAAAAGTAGTGAACTTAAACATGTATGTGCTATAAAAATGTCTACATTTGGTATAAATAATGTATGAAAAATGGTAGTATTTACATGTTGGTTTTGAATTAGGATTCACTTGAGTAAACCCTACAAGTACATTTAGAACTGAGAACTCAGGTTCTTATAAGCGGGTAAGTACCATAGTTTGACTTACTAAAACGAAATTAAGTCTGCGATGTATATCTGGCTGTCTTTGCCACCAGATAAACCTCTTGTTATTTGGATAAAAAATTCTCCAAACATCGCATAGCTCCAAATTTTCCATCGCATTTTGCACTACCTTTAAGGCGTTTTGGTGTGTTCTAACGATGCCATTTTTTTCAGAAAAAATTGAGAGGGTAAAAAACATCCTAAACAGCTGGTCTGCTTGGAGACTTACTCTTTTAGGTAAAATCACGATCATAAAAGCTTTGGCAGTATCCCAAATTGTACATGTTTTAACCTCTCTTCCAACGCATCAGGGTGCACTTAAGGAAATCAATATCCTACTAATATGACTTTCTCTGGGAAAGCAAAGGGACAAAATTAAAAGGACACAAATGATCCGCAATGATGACAATAAAGGAGGCCTCAAGATGATAGATATTCAAAGCTTTAATAAATCGCTAAAAAATAAAGTGGGTAAATGGAAACTACTCGTAGACTTCCACCTCCAGAAGTACAGAGGGAAAGTAATTTTTCTAAAGTGCTACTACGATCAAATTGTCGATATTCATTTCGTCAAATATGACTGTAACATACCTTGCAAAATTTTAATCCATTACGACCATCAGAAATCTTTTTTTTTTACTTTTATTCCCGAGAAGTTGAGGTCGCCATTACTTTATCTCGTTCCAATTATAGCCTAGTTGAGAATTAGGAAAAATGACGTCAAATGCTCAAAGTACCTCGCGTCAAATAACTCGAGTGCGCTAGACCACTGCAATGTTTAAATTTATTATAGGTACTGTAGAAAACCCTTTTTTAAGAACCTTGATTTTGAGAAAAAATACATTAACTGAAAATGTTAGGCTAAAATTGTCCATTAAGACCCCTTTTACACGAGAACCTGTTTTAGCCTACAACTTTAAAACAGGTTCTTATTTTGAGAAATTCAGTCAAAGCAACAACACATGCAGTTCCATGAATTAATGTTGCGTTTTGTTCTGTTTATCTTGGATAGCTTTGTTAACTTGGTAAATATATGCTTGGAATTTAAGCATATTATGCATGCAATGCCAAAAATAGGCCACGCCCCCCAATGACAAACAACTAATTTATTTTCAAAACTAGACTGCGAGCAGTTTCTCTTTTGCTGTGAAATTCGATTGGCACGAACGCGAAAAAAAGTGGGCGCGATCGACGAGCGGTAAGCGGCCAAGCTGTGATCTCTTTTCGCTGTGACTGGCGCCCCCGCTGCTTCCAGATCGCGGCTTCGCCCCTCATCGCTCGTCGATCACGTCCGCTTTTTCCCCGTTCGTTTCATTCGGATTTCACAGCAAAAGAGACTGCTCGCAGTCTATTTGAAAACAAGAACCTGTTCAAGAACCTGAGTAGCCAAATTTTCCAGTTAAGCACCATCTTTCGTAATAACGTTCTTAGTCTTGCTTGTAAAAAATTAGATTCCTATAAGCGGGTTTTTACTGTAAATGCTTCTGAGTCTAAAATTGAAAAAAAATACCAAATTGCATCAATATTGCACGAAGATCAGGAACTGTCCCCTTTCGGGGAAGGGGGAGTACTCCCGTAAATTTTGAATAAGTGTGTGCCTAGAAGTGTCTTAAACCCTGACCCTCATTAAGGATGAAGAAAACGAGAATTGTCCAAACACGAAATATGACACCCTATCCAAGGAAAAACAATATTTCAACAACGGCTAAACGCTTTGTTGACAATTTTAGCGGAATTTGCTTTTTGTTTAGCTGGGCATTTACACACTGCAATTTTAGCTGATACAATTTACATACCCTATCTAAAGATCACACCGGAAACACAATGCTAACAGAGGCAAAATTGATAACCGCCAAAACCATACCCTATCCCGCGGCACATACATGTATATGGAAGTACCCCCACCTCTAGGTATTTAAAATGGATATTGTCCTGCAATGTCCTCCATCAACCGTCCAAAACAGCCATTCGGGTGAGGTTCACCATGCCATCTTCTCCACATGAATTCCATAAGGTATTCTTGCAGGAAGTTAGGATTTGTGTTCCTTTTCATCTTCTTAAATTTGTCCTTTGCTACAAACCAATTGCTCTCTGCGTGTTGTGTATGGACACCGGTGATTGGGTCTACAAAGTTAACCGAATGATTAATCGTTTGATGATTGAAACCCAAGACCCTTTACATTTGCCTGTATGCCGCCCATTCATCAGTATAAACCAAAGAGCCTGGTTGTACGTGTCTTTGGAAAATGGGCAAAAGAGTACGTGCATCTCGCCGATAAATACGGTCGAGCGGGGTCATACTGTGTGTCAAAATGCCCAAGAACCCATCTCTCTCCTCGAAGTCGACGTCCCCTTTGGAACTGTGCATAGGAAGAAACAAATTTCATTAAAACGTGTTGAATACATAGAAAAAATTAAGAAGGACTGTTTCCTAGCAGGTGTAGGACATAAGTGGGTATTATAAACTGAAATAGGGTTGATGTAATGTTTCGTGTGTGCTTTAGCGGATATGTTTTCTGTTGTAAAAAAGACCTGAATGAAATACAATGTATACGAGGCATCGTGGTGAATCTCTTTATGAGCACATTTATTGTTAACATTTTCAGCGTAAAATGCGCACAGTTTTTTTGGCATTTCGGCTCTAATCTGGCTACAGGTTTTGCCGAAGATTTGGGAATAATTCGGATGGCGTTACTTTTCTGTTGAAGTTATTACGGTGAGATCGACTTGCTGGAATGGAAGAGAAGAGAATAGAACGTTCCATAGCCATTTGCGAGAAGAAGATAAGGTGCAAATAAGCTTACATTTGTGCAATTGATCTTCAAAGGATAGTGACTAATGATTTTTTATTATCTTGATTTTCAATGAATTTGGTTTTGAGTTCTTTCATCGTTTATTTATTAATTGGTAGTTTTTCGATGTTGATTAATGTTATTCGGTTTTTCGGTTTTCATCGAGTTAAGTCACTCTTGCTGTTACTTTTTGGGTTATAGGTTTTGTAAGATTATGTGTTTTTGTTTTTTTAAAATATGTTCATCTCCACGGATAGTTTATACTTATCAATGTGTTAACAAATTAAAATTTTGGCTAAAAGAAATTGTTGCCCTTTTAATGTGTGCCAAGAAAATGTTTTAGAGCACTAAGTTTTGAAGGAATTTTGTTTGTTGTTACTGTTCTCTAGGCTTTAAATGTAGACCATCATGATAACAGAATCCTATGCAATAAGGTTGTTGCACCTTTTTTGAAAACGAAAACGGTTAACCAAAAATTACTGCTTTGGGACGAACTTCGTGGCCTATAGTTAATGATTGAAAGATGTGTAGCAATGTGAAGCAATTATTATCTTAATCATCATTATCATCATTATTTTTAATGGACGGAAATTAGAGAGTTAAATGGGGGGGGACTGGAGGAAATTTATGAGCTGCAAGCATTTTTTGTTTGTTTTGCCTCATTTTCCTACAGAGGAACGTTTTCGGAAAAACCCTGGCACATCTTTAGAACAAAAAAAATTTGAAACAAAAATTTTACGGCGCTACTCTCTTGGCGCGAGAGTAGTTCCCTCTTCATCCACTCAAATATGAGAGCTCAGTTTTACCACTCGAAGAATCTTGGCTTTTTACAAATCGTAGGAAAGAAAGTCAATTAAAACGCATGCGATCAGAAACCATATCCCATTTGAGTTTTGGAATGTAATTTTTTTCGGATGACAAACTGCAGTTACCAGTGTACATCTTGTATTGCGGAGGACACTCAGGAAATTAACCAGTGTTTTTTAAAGCACTTGCGCACAGCCATTGTTTTGCTACATAAATCATTAATTTTTCCAGGCTCTCGGTGTGATCTTCGTCGCCTTGTTTATTGTGACGCACAAATCGTGCAGCACCTATAATTGTTGGTGCACCTATGATTCGTGTTTCAACCTCTCGAACGCGGAGTAACCGTTTACGTCCCCCCTTTATTCCGCAGAGCCTCCCACCAGTCCCCCCTCCAAGGAAATGTGAGCGCGCTCTCTTTTCTCTCTCCCCAGCCTACTTGTGCCACAAATAGGCCGGAGGAGAGAGTGTATACAGCCATTTCAAGAAAGGATGTCGTACAAAAGCGTAAAACCGTACGCTGCAATATCGACAGGTTGTATGGGCAACGGCTGTTTGCTTTTGTTTGATCGAAGCTCACAGTCCTTGCCGGAAGGAAGGAAAATCCATGGACATGCGTGTTCGTGCTACCTCTCTTTAAAGCAACGAGAACTTCGACCAAGTAGTGGTAAATTACTTTTACCCAAAAAGCCATTTGGTATTGTCGCATACGCTTTTAAGCTTTCGTAGGACAAATATCTCGAAACAGTTGTATCCCTATAAAGTGGATTTACGAAGCTACCGGCGGAACCTAATACGGATCTATATTTTCAACCGTCACCACCATTAAGTACACTAGCGTATACATCATCGGAAAATAAAATTGTCTAACTCGCGGTCAAGTGGGAACAAAGAGGGTTAGAAGTGTTTTGACGTTTATTAAAGACACGCGCTTGATATAGAATGAAATAGAAATCAAAACTTTATGAGTGCGGCTTGAAGTATTGCGAGTTCACTCTACTGACGTTCCTGTTTGCCGTTATATCTTAAACTTGAGGTTTTTAACCCTTTGAATAGTCAAATTGTGTGCTCTTTATCGACAGACGGTGACACTTTTCTTAAAGAATAATGACAGCAGCGGCAGAAAAAAAAGCTAAAATGCCATTCATTGTCCAATGAAAGAAGCTTCAAAAGCACAGATAATAAAACCAACTATAACCTAACTTTTGAAAAGGGAGTAGTAAGTCTCCAATGTAATGAACATCGTGCGTTGTAGACCTCACAATTTTGATCTATTGTAAGTGAACACAGATCCTTAATTCTCACGCCACATCTTTCTCGAAAAAGTAACAAGCAAAGTCAATAGGTTGAATATACTTGAAAAACCAGAGAGGGTAAAGGACCGTGCCCTTGGGTGTGTCATGTATTTCTAGGAAAGACCCTTCCGTAAGAAAGAATGCTCAATTTGATTGGTATACATAACACATTAGAGGGTCGTCTCACCCAGGATATGTTAATTAGGATAGACAGATGTTTTCAAAAGAAGACACCCACCACTATAGCTAATTCATTTCAAGTACAGAACAAGAATCATAATTAAAGGGGCACAAATATGCTTTTATACCTAAAGTAAGATGTACAAAACATGGTCTGGGGTCTCTTCGTTACTTCGCCGCTGTAAGGACTTGGAATTCACTGCCGGAGATGACACGCACCATGGTCGGCAAAAGAGAAATTTAAAATTGGATTCCAGACATGCAATTTAATCTAAATTATGAGGTAATCGTATTACTTATTAAAGTTTAATATCTTTTATCGTGGAATAACCTTCCCCCCCGGGGGGAATTAATTATCGGTCATGTATCAGTGAAGTATCGGTCAAGTGTCGGTCAAGTATCGGTCGTGTCGGTCAAGTATCGGTCATGTATCGGTCAGGTATCGGTCATGTATAGGTCAAGTATCGGTCATGTATCGGTCAGGTATCGGTCAAGTATCGGTCAAGTATCGATGGTTTAAGATTATATCGGTCAACACATTTATCGGTCGACTGTCGGCCGATATATCGGTCGACTATCGACCGACAGTCGGTCGACTGTCGACCGATAGGCGACAATCCCCTGATAGTCGACCGATAGTCGACCGATATATCGGCCTATGTATCGGCCGATATGTCGACCAAGGCCAACTATAGTTCACATGATCCCAACCACCTACAACCTCTACAACCACCTCAAAAATTTCAACTCAAAATTATCTACAGCCACTCGCAAACAATCTAAAACCATCTAAAGCAAGGCGTAAATGTATAAAATAAGGCGAGACGACAACATGTCACGTACGTGAAATATGATAATCGAACAAAACCTTCACCTTCTCCTGAAATCTTACTCTCCCTGGTACTTTGTACAACCAACCATCTCACGAAATGAGATGTGAGAGCATGCTAATTATATTTTATATTGCTGCAGTAGAAAGAGACTTACAGAACTTTACAAGCAGACTTTTTGAATAAGAATTGTCATTAAAGACATTTTAAGCGAACTGTGCGTGCCTTCGGGATTTTCCTTTGGCACGAAAGCATTCATACAGCATGCAATTGTATGGGTGGTGCCGCTAGGGATTTTAAGCAAAGAGAATGGGGACGGCGACGGGGACCGCAGGTTCTCAGGGAAAATCCAAATAAACCTGGTTCTAATAAAGAAGCACAAAAGAAAGGTTGCTGAAGAAAGCAGGCCAGTGGAATAGCAGTTGATGAGCCCTCAGAGTTTGACGCAGCAATTGAAGAAATACGTGAGAGAGCCGAGGCTGTAGAGAGATCAGCATACATATTTCCAATAATTCCATTTGAATATGCCACGGATTGGAATTTTACATTGTGAACTCTTTTGTGACCATTGTAGACAACGCGCTGATTTGACCCAGGCTTGCTTATTGGTCTAACTATCCCATCAATAAAGACAAAACAGTTATCCAAGGGGGATCCTTTAGCTGTAATGGCATTACTGTATATTTCCAGTGAATGAGGGTTGAGGATGCTATCATTCCACTGCAAAATTCTGTGACTGTGTGCCTGGTAGATGTAGTCGATCATATAGTTGTTTATCATGCATAACACTGGAACAGGCTTACCAAAGCGAGCTATCATGTCTGAATATCGACAAGGATAGCTATGTCTCTTTAGAAAAATGTAAAGAGCCTCCAATCCGCTACAGATACTTCTTTGATAGCACTCCACTACCTCAGGAATCCCCAAATGAAATGGTAAGTCATTCTTGTAGAAGCAAAACTCTGAAAGGCATTCGTCGTCTTCCAAATCATCGAAGTCAAAACCAGGATAAGAATTGTACAGATGATCAACATCATCGGACCTGTTTAAATCGTACTGGAGAGGTTCCTCAACGTTTATCACTCCATCATCGTGGCTAATCGAAAGTTGATTTAAAACTTCTTTTAAAGATAGAGCGGCGTTTTGTAATGGCTGCTGAACTGTTTAGAAATTCCCACAGCGGAGGGAACATAATTCCCGCCACAACGGCGTTCTCTCCCCAGTCATTTTGCGGGTTTTGGAGTCCCTGTCGCCGACCCCGTTTTCGTTGCTTAAAGTCCCTAATCCACCACGACCACGGAAGTGAATTCGAGAAAAAATTGTTTTATCAACTAAATAAACTTATTGAAACCTACCACTCTAGAACAACTCCATAACAACCCCAAGGAAACGGAAAAGTTGGAAGAAAAATTTTGTCGATGCTTAGAACTCTGCCTAAAAAACATAAGTCCGGGTCGTGTGATCACCTCAACATATGACCCACGCCTACAACTGTACATGAAATGATCCCATAGGTTATGCACCTTTCTTTCCCTTATCTGGCAGAAATCCGTGTCTTCCGATCGGCCTAATATTTGACCTTAAGCCTCCCAGTGGATTATTTCTTACCCCAAAGTGCAATGCCAGAAGCATACGAAGTAGCCTCAGAAACTACCCACAGAAATGCTCAGCGAGGGAAAAAACTGTATGAAAAAAAAAGTGTGGAACGCTGTTTTAATGCCTGGTAATCGAAGGCTTGTCCAAAACATGAGCAAACGGGGTTGTTAAGGAAAGTTAAGAGCGTACTGGGAAGATGAAGTCCACGTTGTCGTCCAGCAGAAGGATAAACATATTCCAGTGTACAAAGTCAGATGAGAGTCAGGATCAAAGAAATTTCGAGTGTTACACAGAAACTTTTTGTTGCCCTGTATCTACTGTTGATACATTACCTGTTGATGAATCTAATCTTAAAGAGCCACGTTTGGGTAGAGGATCCCCGGAAGCAGGAAGTCACTAAACCCAAATCCACTGGTGAACCAGATTATCACGAGGAAGAGGTACTATCATCTGCACCAGACCAATTACATAACTGTGATGAGGTACAACTCCCTGAACACACCCACACAAGGACTGACGCTGTTGGAGATAATCCTCTTGACGATATAGAGAGGGTCGCTGTGGAGCCCTGTGATGACGTACCTACGGCAGATGCCCATACGACTACCTCCGAATCAGGTAACGAGGAGACGGGACAGTACCAGCCTCCTGACTTGTGTACCACCACTAAAAGTCAACTGCAGACTCTAATTGTGCATTCCGTTATTTTTAACCCTTTTTAACCCTTTAACCCTAAGAAAGAAACTCTGGCCACGTGAGCATGTTACATCATAACATAGCCTTAGTAAGCACCGGAGGTTTATCTCTCGCTCTCAAAAAAATAAATCGATAAGCATTATTTTAGCCTTAATTTATTCAGGAATACAGAAATAGTTTCATCACTGTGGGCCTGCGCAACCTACTGTTGAGGAAAATAGTGTAAGGAGTTTATAAATCCAGTATGTTAAGTGTAAAAGTATATGAGAACTCTTAGCCAAACAATTTTTTGGGGGAGAGAGTGTGACAGATTGGAACGAGCTAGAGACTGGAACGAGTTTCTAAATCCCCCATGAGCCTGCGCGATCATATAATAGACAGGGAGCACATGGACATGGTTTAGATTTTGTGTTTTGTTCGCCCTTGTTCAGTGGTTATTTTCCGTTTTATGCCCTTTTCGCCCATCAACGAGGAAGAGACGAGTTACGCCTAGCTAATTGGTTCAAGTAGTTAAGTAGTCAGACCAGCGAAGACAGTTAACTGCACATATTGCAAAATCTACTTAATTCGTTGCTGTTATTCCAAAGATCAAACTAACCAACAAGAATATTGGACAGAATGCAAAACTTGATTTAATCGTTCAACTGCCAATCTAGCTTAATGGTTCACTGGACAAAATGTATAACTAGCTTAAACGGTTGAACTGCACAATCAACCTCAATTTGTTCATGTTGTACAAATGGTCAAACTAGTTTAAATGGTTTAACTGCCCAAAATCCATAACAAGCCTAATCACACCAGGCCTGCTTGCCATTTGAGCTACTTGTAAAGCTTAACAGTTTCCCCTAGTTTGACTATATAACCAGTTAAACCAATTACATTAGTCTGACAATCTTAACTACTTAAACCATTTAAGCTAGATTGTGCAGTTTAAACAGTTAGACCATTAAAGCTAGTTATGCATTTTGTCCGGTTGAGCAAGTCAGGCTAGTTTGAGCATTTGAAGTACTTTAAGCAGTTGAAATAGATTTTACGATTTTTACAGTCTAACTGTTTTTCCCTAGTTTGGCTATTTAATCAGTTTAACCATTTGAGCTGGGTCAAACATTTTGTGCAATTGAACCCTTAAGCCAGATTGACCATTGGAACTACTTAAACCAATTAAGATAGATTTTGTATTTGTGCAATTTAACTATGTTCACCAGTTTGACTATTTTATCAGGTTAACCACTTAAGCTAGCCATGCATTTTGTCCAGTTGAGCCATTTAAGCCTATTTATCCATGTGAACTACTTACAACTAGTAAATATAGATTGTGCAGTATATATAACCAGCTGATCCTATAAAACTAGTTTGACTATTTGAACTACTTGAGTCAATTATGGTACATTGTGCAGATTGAGCAGATGAACCATTCAAGCTAGTTATACATTTTGTCGAATGAACCATGCAAGCTAAGTTACGCAGATAGTCCTGTTTATGTAGTTAAGATAACTGAACTAGAATAATTGATTTAACTTGTTAACTAGCGAAAAATTTCGATTACACAATCTTACTGGTTGAAGTAGTTCAAGTATTCAAGCCAGCTTTAATGGTTCAACTGGACAATATGCACAACTACCTTAGCAGATTGAATTGAATGAGCTCCAAATTCTAGCTTAAATAGATCACCTGGTTAAATAGTCAAACTAAAGAAGACAGTTAAACTGAAAAAATTGCTCAGTCTATCTCAATTGGTTGAGGTAGTTCAGATGGTTAAGGTAGCTTAAGGGTAGGATATCTACGTAACTACGTATCTTTCAGCTTTATCTCACTGAAAGCAACTTTTTTTGCTAGTTTCCTGCTGAATAGCACTGTTTTTAACCTCCGTCATTTAGGAAGAAGAGGGCTTTCAGCTTGTTTCCCGTTAATCACTCTGATTCTGGCTTCATCTCATTTAAACAAAGCAGATCAATTTTCTAGGCCAAATTGCACTGTTCGGAGCTTTTTGACGTTTTTATTTCAACTTTTCTACGTTTTTTGTCGCTAAATTGAGCTGCTTTTATACTTTTTGGCACGGAAACAACAATTTTTTTTTGCTAAAATACGCTGCTTTCAACTTTTTCTCACGCAAAAGACCGTTTTTGCTTTTTGTTGCTAAACTACGCAATTTTTCAGCATGTTTTCCGTTGTTTGCAGTTACATTGGGCTGCGCTAACCTGTATCTCACCGAATTCAATGTCTTTGCTTTTTGTTGCTAATTAACGTTCTATTAAGCCTTTCTCACTGAAAACATACTTTGGTGTTTTTGCTGCTTAATTTGGTTATCAGCTTTATCTCACGGAAAACAATGTTTTTGCTTTTTGTCGCTTATTAGGCTGTTTTCGTCTTAATAGGATACATGAAAAAAATTACTCAGTTTTGATTGGTTAAGATAAAAGCAATTTTCAGGTAACTCAATGCAGAAGAGAATTAATTCAACAAAAAGAGATAACAAACCAGCCTAAACAATTTTATGCACTGCTAGGCCGGACTTTGAACTTTCCTGCGCTTTAAAGATGTTTCAAAACCGTGACAATAATCCTGAAATAATGTGCGATAGGCGAGCTCTGATACATCGTGCTTAAGTGGTAGAGAAGAAATGGAAGCAGCCCTACGAAGGAGAACCGAGTGCATCAAACGAAGATTTCTACGAAAACTGAAAAAGACGGTTTCTTGCATACGGTGTTCGAGATTAGAACAAAAAGTTCCCAAATTCAATTCACTGAATTTTATAGGGTTTGTTGCGCTTGTGTTTTGTTTTCTTTGGGCAAATCTATGTAAAGAATAAATAGCCGTGTTCTTTTCCGTAGCCCTAACATTTTCTTCCTTCGCACTTCAGAAGGGTTCCCTTCGGTCAGTGCCCTATGGTTCCGTTACTGTGGAGAAATTCTCCTAGTAGACCAGAAACAAACTTTTGACAAAAGAATTAGCTGTATCACTAGGCACGATGATCTTCCAACGAAAAGTCATGGGGCGTTTCACTGTGCTGCTCCTTTCCTTAGAGATTGCAAAAGCAGAGGCTGACGTCGCCATAGTTGAGCCAGCCAAACCAAACAGAAAAGGTGCAAGTTTCTAGTTATCTGATACAAGTTAACCTCACGTTGGGATTATGGATAAAAGAAAAAAGACTTCTTTAGTTTAAGTGCAGCTTTACCACATGAACAATTCTGTCTTAAGGCAAACAATTGACATTAGTTTTATAAATGAATATTTCGTATGCATGAACTCTTGCACAACACTTGGACTCGCTACCATCTAATTCAATAAAATTTGTGTTTCTTTATTTATCTCGCAGCAGTGCTGTTATCGCAATGACATTACTACTGTTGCTTTTAGTTTCTTGATGGTAGGGGGTGAATTGATGGCGTGTGGGATGGATTTTGGGAAACCAAGGCCGGGAGAAATCACGGCCCCTTCAATTTTGTGTTTCAGCCATATTCGCCAGAGGTTCTGCACTGTTCACGCAACAGAATATCAGTCAGCTCAGGAAAGGGCTTGAACTTTATTGCCCTCATTATGTATTTGTGTTATTAAAATTCTATGGAAACTACAATTGTTAGGATTTTCATACGATAAGAAGAGGACAAAGGTAGTCGTGTGGAAAGGAAAGGAGTATGAGTCTATCTCAAGCGCGTCAAAGAAACAACAGTAACGAGCTCAGCATTCTTCGCTTACGAAACATCAGCCGAATAGAATATAGAACAAATCGTGTGCGGTGTGGGAACAGGCCCTTAATCAGCATTATTTTTCGCAGAATTAATCGGTTATCTTCCCCTGCTTTGATTAGTGATATGTGTTCGTAACAGCCGTCTTCAAAGCCGAAACGCTTCCATTTTGGCCATACAGCTACATCCTTTAGAAACTAGTGTATAGAAATACCCGATATATGTTTATTATTCTTTAAGCTAACATCGTATGGCGCTAGGCCACGCAACAGGTTTGTTCCTTTAGATGAATTTGTCCCTTCTCCACTATAGTTGCTGACGTGTCTTCACAGTCTTCTACGTCACAGCTATGTAACAGACCATTTTGTCTGCGCGCCTATTGGGGACACTTTTTTGGTGGCCAAATCGTACCTTCAATGCACGAAAAAATGGTCAAAGAGAACTCGTTTGGCATTAAGACCGATTATTTATACTAGGATATATTTATATATATTTATACTAGAATGATATACTAGGATATAGGATATAACTATCAACCAGAAAATGCAAAAGGAATTTCGCATCAACGGTACTTTAACAAAGTGAACGTTAATGCTAAATTGTGTATTTTATGCAATCGAACCTATTAAGTTAATTTGATCATTTTAACGACTTCGACGAATAATGATAGATTGTACAAGCTGGTTTTACTATTTAACCAGCTACACTTATTGAGTTAGTTTGACTATTTTAACTACTTGAGCCAATTCCGCTAAATTAATTAACTGAGGCTAGTTTGACAATTTAAACCACTCCACTAATTTACATAGGTTGCGCAGTTTGTACGGTTTTATTGTTTTCTCTAGTTTGATTATTTAATTGGTCAAGCTAGTGAAAATTTCTTTTAAACGACAAAATCTCGTAACAAAAGAGATCGGTTATGCAATATTCGTTGTTTAACTGTTTTCGCTATTTTTACTATATGGCCAGCTGAACTAATTAAACTAGTTTGACTTTTTTTACTACTTGAACCAATTGAGCTAGACTGTCCAGTCTATGTATTTTGTCCAGTTCAACCGTTTAACCTGGTTTCCCCAGTTTTAACTTCTTCAACCAAATAAGATAGATAGTGCAAATCATTTATCTTCCTCGTTTGACTACTGAACCAGTTGAACCATGGCACCTAGCTTGGGCAGTTTGTGCAGATCAACTTATTCCTTTTCCCGATTGAACCATTTTTGCAAGATAGGCATTTAAACTTCGGTTTGACCATTTGAATTTCTTGAGCCAACAAAGGTACATCGTGCAATTTGTGCAGTTTTGCTGTCTTCTCTAATTTGAGTATTTAACCAGTTGAACCAATTATGCTAGTTTGACTATTTTAACTTCGTGAACCAACTAAGCTGGATCGTGCAGTTTGTGCAGTTAAACCTATTAAGCTAGTCACACATGTCGTGCAGTTGAACCATTTAAGCTAGCTTAACCATTTGAACTACTTCAACCAGTTGAGATACAATGTGCGATTTGTGTAGTTTGACAGCTTTCCTATCCTTGTTTTTTTCCTAGTTTGACTAGATCGTGAAGTTGAACCAATAACATTAGTTTGACAATCTTAACTACTTCAACTAATTCAGCTAGATTGTGCAGTTTAAGAAGTTGAGCCATTTAAGATCGTTTGACCATTTGAACGATTAAGATAGATTGTGCCATTTGTGCAGTTTAATTCTTTTCGCTGGTTTGTCTATTTAACTGGTTCAAGCAATCAAGCCGTTTCTGCTATTTTAACCAGTGGAAACGATTAATCTAGATCGTAAAGTTGAATCATTTAAGCTAGTTATGCATTTTGTCCAGTTGAACCACTTAAGTTAGTTTACCCCTATGATCTACCTCAACCAATCCAGAAGAAATGTGCAATTCTTTTTAGTTTAACTGTTCCCCTTAGTATGACTATTTAATTAGTTATTCCATTTAAACTACTTTAAGCCTTTGAACTGCTTCAACCAGTTAAGATAGGTTTTGTAATTTTTGCGGTCTAACTGTTTTCCGTTATTTGACTATTTGACCAGTTGGAGAAACCAAGCTCATTTCACTATTTCATCTACTTTTTCTTCTTTATCTTTATGCCACACTTTTTCTGGCACCCATTTTGCTTATTATTGGTTTAAAGGCATCTCTTAATAAACCAATTTCCCTTGCAACATCACATTAACTTCAACAGATTTCCTCTCTGATATAATGGGTTTGTTGGATTGTTAACATCTTGGCGTGTCAAGATGCCCATGCAATCAAAAAAAATTGCCCCAAGCTTTGTGAGGGCTCTTCTGGTTTCCCTGTATGACAAACTTGGTTTTAGTGGCACCACAAGGAAGACAGGTGCAATTGAACATAAATCTGATTTTTTGGTCTTCACATACTTTTCCCTACTCGAAACACAATCATTTACTTTTTCTCTTTAACGCATGGATTATGATTCTATGTATTTGTTTATTTGATAATTTCATCAACACTGTCTTTTACAGTTTTATTCTATGTATTCAAAAACAGGTATTCATATGGTCACACTCTCTCAAAAATCTTCGGTGGACAATGTTCTCTTTTCCGATTAAATTACCGTGCTTTTTTGTCACAGTAACATAGTTTATCATGTGACTATGGTTCAATCTCAGTTTCTAGGGTACATCGTAAAACGATTGACTAAAAAAGCTTGGTGAAATCTGATGATGCCTTCCACCTGTAAAATGATTGGCTATCAAGCATTGTTTTCGGTTTTTTTTTTTTTTTTCTGGAGCATTGACAAAATCATCAGAAACAACAATTTTTATATTTGTGGCATTTACTTGTGTCCCTGACGTCATCTTGTCTTATATTTCCTAACATCATAACGAACTTTGTCAGAGATACGGTCCGTAGTCATCAGCTTACGTTTAAATAACTATGATATGACTGCACAATAGACACTTAATCATGCAAGCTTGCCATATGTGGACATAAACAGATTGAGAAAGAGTGCTGAAGGGCGTATGCAGGTTGACTTTCTGAGCGAAAACATATCAAAAGAAGTCAGGAATAATGATTTTAAAAGTACGAAATTCATATATTTGCACTGCGGTGAAGAAACGAATTAAAGAGATTCTCGCAGTTAAGAGCACTACTGAGCTAGTAGTTGAAAATAAGACCTGAAAAAAATTCAGGCCTGTACGGGATTTGAACCCATGACCTGTGCGATACCGGTGCAGCGGTATCGTAGCGAAATCAAGGATCATCGTGGTGGACAGGCGATCTAATATGACAGCTGATAATCATTGACGTACAAAAGGAGGTAAACAAAACCACCGATAAAAACAATTCAAATTTTTTAACAGCTTCGAGACAGTCAATTGGCTCTGTCAAAGGGTTGTCAAGATGTCATTGAATCGAACCAAGATATTCTGACACTACACATTGAGCTTCGTCAAAAAAGATTATCATCCCGAACCTCGAATGGATCTTTGTGGTGAAACACTTCAGGCATATTCAGGTGATGAAGGGCCAAAGAACACAAAACGGAAACCAACTTTTTTTAATCTTGACAAAAAAATTAAACAAAAATAATGAGATAATTGTACGCAAACATCGATGTCAGATGCTTTCAAGATTATAGGGCTTCTCTCTTGGTGGAATTAAAAAAAAGAAAACAGAAACGGGGTTAGGTTCAAAAAAGGAAAATTCAAGTGTTGATACTGAGAGAGAAAAATTCACAGGGGGGAATAGAAGTTTTGAAAAAATAGAGAAAGGCTGTGCTCGCTGAGATGTATTTTTACAGATACAAACAAGATGAATTTAAAGAAGAAAAAGGTGTTGGAAGATACAGACAACCAATTCGAATGCCATACAAGATCAACGATGGACAATATGGTTGTGTCTTGATCAATATTTCACGGTTGATGAATGACATTAAGCGATCTTCAGGGAGACCAAATCTGACAAGGGGAACGATTTATTACACCACTCCAGAAGATTTCATGAACCGATTGACTGCTTTGACAAGCGCTCGTTGTGCAGATAAGAATAACTTACCACTGAGAATTGAGGTATGGCAGATACTTGATGAGTTGTTGAAACTGTCTGAAACTGTCTCCAAAGTAGAATATGACGCATATGTCAAGCGAAAATTAATAAAAACTAATAATTTATGAATATACCATTATTTCTAAATTCAGTCGATGGAGTGCGAAATAGTTAATCACCCGATGCATTATTACTTTAACTACACAACTGACAATCGACTAAAACAAAAGTTGTTATTTTGCCACCAACTCTGTCAACATGAATTACCGCTGACGTTACACGTTTCAGAAAATTAAAACACCAATACACTGAAATTAAGTCATCACAGCGGAACCAGCTGGACATTACCCAATGGAAATCTTTCGTATGGTAATATCAGCGGGTCATAAAACAGTCGCTTGAATCATTCTAGCATTAAAAAGCTGGTATTGTGGTGAAAATGGTTCCATCGTTGTTCAGCGTGTTGATAATACCCGAAGCAATTTAGCAAGAGGATTTGCAAAATGGAGAATTTGCAGACCTTGTTAAATTCAAGAAAGCTATTGTTATAGCACCACATATGGAACAAAAGTACCAGCCATCAAAAGATCAGTCGAGAGCATTTTTAATTCACTCTAACATCGTAAATGCCAGTGTTGTTTCTGGTGGGAGTTTGCACGTGTTATTTCGAATTTAGCGTGGCTAGTTGACCTGTCATTTCCTTTTTGTACGTGGAACCTTAAAGAGCATTGTACAATAAAATCATAGTCTTCATAAAAGAGATGCGTACATATCTCGCAGATGTTCTTGGCAAGCCTCTTCATTTAGACAATATTCCTGTTTCACTGATTTTGATTTTGAAAGAAGAATGAAATATGTAACAATAAAATATATGTCAAGAGTACGACGGATCAGAGACAAAAGTGTTCTCACTGTGTATTATTACCATAGAACATAAGAGTTTAAAATGTTCAAAATGAGGACATCACAAGAGGTTGAAAATGTTCTACACGGTGAAGGATTTTAGCAAAGAGATAAGGCTAAATATGACAACCAGCAAAAACAAGACATAGGATTTTATGTCACTCTACAGGAGATTAAAGAGATAATCAAGTCCTTGAGAGCACAAACAGAAAACAAAGAAATGGCACAATTAAAGTCGGCAACGAATGAAATAACACCAAGTATGCGGCAGTACATGCAGCTGGAGTTTTGCAAAGATTATCGTCACAGAGTAACACCCCCTCTTTTTTACTATGTTGATACAGGTATGACGACTGGTTTTAATCCATCTGCATTAAGTCAAGTTCAAGATGTTCGTTATGATGGAGGTGATGGTTATGAAGCTCATAATGTTGTCGATGGTGTCAGTGCACAGCACAGTGAAGGATTTGCAAGAAAAAGGCGCTTCTCTCCACTAGTGTTAATTCTTTCATAATCACCGAATGTTAAAGTAGGTATTGATGAAAATCTTGAGCTGATGCTAAGGTACTTTCTGCAGCGAACGGTGTTGATGAAGGTAGATATATTGTCAGAAGATTTGTTCTGCGGGGGTCCAAAATGATTTTCAATCCGTCAAGTCAACAGATATTTCTTGGTTAGTATCCGAAGCCTCAAACGTGCCCATACCTTAAAGGAAGCGTCGAGATTTCACCAACTAGTCAGGAAAGACAGGGAACTTTCAAGCCTACCAGCAGCATTAAAAACCAATGCATGTATTTATTTGGGCTTTTTTCTCGCCGCTGCATTAACCTGTTTTTGACGTTATCGCACTGAAAAGGATTTTTTCCCCCTTCGCAGGTAGTCACGCTAAGCTTAGCTTCGTCTCACTCAAAACAACGTTTTTTCGCGTTTCCAGGCCAAACTACGCTGTTCTTAGCGAAAACCTGATTTTGTCTCCTTCCGATCAAAATAAAGGTCTTTTTTTCTTTACCTGACAGAAATCGACATTTTTTGCATTTTTGGTATTGAATTGGGCCTTTATGGTAAATGCGAGATCGAGCTGAAAGAGACGTGACATAGCTGAATAAAAGCTCACAACTTAGTCTTTAGCTCGATTAAGTTAAAGACAGCGTAACTCAGCCACAATGTTGTTTTCGGTGAGATAAAACGGAACCAAGCGTGCTCCTAGCGACAATCACCTTTATGGTACCTAAAACGTTCTGGTGTGTTTGTGGCTGAATTACGCAGTTTGACGCTTTTTCACTTTGAATACATATTTTGACGTCTTTGCAACAAAATTGGGTTGTTATCAGCTTTATCTCGTGGATAGCAGGATTTTTGCTTTCTTGTTTCACAATTGGGCTATTTTTACCTTACTCGTACCAAGAGCAGGTTTTAGTTTGTTTGTGGATCAATTACACTGCTTTACGTGTCATTTCACTGGAGTAGGTTTTTAGCTCTCATGCAGCTAAATTAGGTTTCCTTTACCTTTATCTCTTTGCAGACAGCATTTCTTGGCTGTCTACTCTTCTACTGTTTAATTCTGTTCTCAGGGTACTTTACTTGTTAGGCATTTTTCAGGTTGAAGCACTCATGGTAGTTTGATTATTTAAACTGCTTGGAACACGGTTGTTCTGAGACAAATGACCAGGCAGGTAAATTGGAGAATCGGGTTTTATTATCTAGATAAACTTGGAACCTCCTAGAAACATACCAAGAAACGAAAGTTTTAATAAAAAACCGTTGTCAATGCATGGAACTCTCAAGATCGTACTGGGAAGATGAAGTCCACGTTATCTTCAAGCAGACGGATAAACATATTCCAGTGTGCGAGGTCAGACCAGTGTCAGGATCAAAGAAATCTCTAGTGTTACACGGAAACTTGTTGTTTCCTTGTACCTACTGATCTGTTGATGAACCTAATCTTAAAAAGCCACATCGGATAAGGGAGATAGTCCACTACATAAGGACACAAGTACCCCCCTTCCTTTGGAAGCAGCAACTGATTAACCCTGGATCCACTGGTGAACCAAAATATCGCGAAGATGAGGTACCGGACGATTTACATAACTGTGCACATGGATTACGTTATGTGCTTTATTCGCGTCCGTTTAGTGGTTATTTTCCGTTTTATGCCCTTTTTGCTTGTTGACGACGAGGCTAGCTGACTTGGTTCAAGTAGTTTACATGATCAAAGAAGTTCCATTGGTTCAACCAGGTAACGGTAGTCATCAGCGAAGACAATTAACTACACATATTGTGCAATCTCCTTAATTCGTGTCAGTAATTCAAATGGTCAAACTAGGCAATAGGAATAACTGGGCAAAATGTAAAACTTGATTGAATGGTTCAACTGCACCATCTGCATCATCACCTCTGCACTATCAACAGTGATTTGCTCATGTTGTGCAAATAGTCAAACTACCTTAAATGATCCAAGTGTCCGAAATGCATAACAAGCCTAGTCACATTAGGCTTACTTGACATCTGAACTACTTCAACCATTTGAGATACAAAGTTCAATTTCCGCAGCTTAACAAATTTCCCTAGTTTGACTACATAACCAGTTGAACCAATTACATTTGTGTGACAACCTTTATTATATAAGCCTATTAAGCAAGATTGTGCAGTTTAAGCAGATAAACTATTTTAGCTAAATTATGCATTCTGTTCCGTTGAGCCAGTCAAGCTTACTTGACCACTTGAAGTACTTTGACGAGTTAAGAAAGATTTTGCGATTTGTCCAGCCTAACGGTCCTCCCTAGTTAGGCTATTTAATCACTTTAACAATTTAAGCGAAGTCAAAAATTTACGTGCAGTTGAACGATTAAGCTAGATTCACCATTTGAGCTACTTAACCAATTTAGGTAGATTTTGTAATTTTTGTAGGTTAGCTATGTTCGCTAGTTTACCACTTAAACTCTTTAAACTAGTTACAAACTACTGAATTATTTTTTTCTTGTGAACAAGGTCTACTAATGGTCTAGCAGTTATCGACCAAAATTGTTCAAATTAATGATAAAAACATGAGACTTTGCCACAACACTTATGATCCCAAGGCTAACATTTTCTGATATAGGACCAATCCAAACTCACTTCTGTTGACAAGAACCACGCATGTCAAAAATTCGCTAACATGGAAACAAGGCCGAGTCATTTCCTGTCCATTCGGATTCATTTGATGCTACTACGTGACTCTCCTCTATGCCACTTATCATAATGGTCGGGCTCCTTGTGGTTAAACGTCAAATATACCTGTTTACGTTATTTTGCGAATCACAATTGGGGGTAAAACTTATTTAGCTGAGAAACACAAAGCTTATGTCTTCGATTGAGATCTGACATTCTCTTCCGTTACTTTAGTAAAACTGACCAACCTTTTTTAAAATAAGCTTTGGTTAACAGATTTGGGATATCTGTGGTGAATTGTTTAGCTACACTTCTCTGTGAACGGCGTTTTGGGTGAAATCCTAAACTGTTCCCATATCTAACCAAAAATTCCACAAACGACTGATGTAATGCCTAATTGTTAGTCGATCTGCTCTAGTCGTTAGTTGACACCGTTGTCAATATTTTATGGCTGTTGCCAGTTGCCGCCACAGTTGCACAAACCAGTGCATGCCAAATTAGCTTTTCAGCAATAGCATCGTCCGTTACATGAGGGTCTGCATCCCCATCGAATGAGTTCGTGACAAGATTCCTATGTTTCCTGTGGAGCTTTTCAGGATGTTGATCACGAGTTGTGGAAGCACTTTCTGATTAAGGAGGGTTTGGTCGCATGTCTAGTCGTCTTGAAACACTGCTCTATTGAGGTGGTATTTAAGTCATGCTCCAGTGGGAGGGACACTGTCTCAGCTTTAAGACTTCTTTGAAAGGAGCTTTTGTTACTCCTTGTTTACTTTCGTAAGGCTCCTTTATGGTCATATATAAGGACAACAAACCTCTCAAGCACCGCCATGCATTCCTCTATGATCTCTTGTGGTGATGCCTTGAGGACTTGTAGCACTGGTTTCAGTTGAGAAATCAAGTTTTACTCATTCAAAGCCTTTTTCTTTTCACACCCTCTAAAAGACGAAACGGTATCACACCCAGTTGGTGTATGAAACATTGGCAGGGTCGAGGCTTTATGAGGATCCTGGGACATTGCTATGGCAAGTGCAAGGATATTATGTACATTCTTTCCAGATCCATAGGTGATCCAGAGTTCATCTTTCGGAAGAGTGCTAGCCAGTGAAATAGCAAGTACAACAACATCTGTGTCATCGTTTCTAATTTTATTTCATCGATGTCCGCTTGAGGCTGCATGAAGTACATTAAGCGTGAGGCGAGCATCTTCTTCTTTATGTGTGCAAGGCACAAGTAAGTCCATCCCTGTTCTTTCAGTACTTGATAAATTACCCTCGTCATAGGTAGAGTAGATGCTCTTACCCTTAGGAACCTTCACTGAAACTAACTTAAATAAAATGAATATGAATGTTTTTGACTAAACCACTCGCAGGAAGCCTTTCTACTCAGCAGAAAATCTTTTTGATGCTAGTATATTGTGCTTTTGTCCAGAGCCTCTCTTTTCTCGCAATGATCTCTTCAGAGAATTATCCCGATAAACATCCCTGACTAAGTCAGCTCTTCTCTTCCAGGTGTTTGAGGATAGAAGGGGCGTACACAGTACTTAAGTATTCATGAAACGTGCGTGTTGTTCTTGGCTGTAGCATCTGCACAACAGCAGTTCCATCAAGAATAGCTACATCAGCGACTCATTGAGGTGCGATCTTTGCTGATGTGCTGGGCAAACGCACCGCCAAGACAAAGATTTGAAAGTGATGGCGGCCTTGGTTTGTTCCCATAATAGAGCAGAGTCATCCTTCAAAACTTTTACTTTTGTCTTGTCTTTTGAAACAGACTTCTTGTTCGTCGATGTGAAAGTGGAACGATTATTCTTCTTTAAAGGTTATGTAACGGGCTTGCTTCTCTTGACAAATAACCTATTGTCAAACGAATTGGACTGTTTCTAATCAAATTTTGTAACACTGGGAACAGTTTTGACCATCCTATCATCCATGATATTCCAGATATGGATCGCCATCAGGTTTCCTCCGCCTTTTAGGAGGGGGTTGCTAGGTTCTTGAATGAAGATAGTGTGTTCAGTATGTCTGTGCAGAATGCTTTTTGGATACCTGACTTTTACTTATGATGCTCATCTTCCTCTGTTTGATTGTTGCTACCTTCGAACTCTTGAATCATCCTGTAGAACTCAGGACCGGTGTCACTAACGACCAGATCGACTAACGATTACGCGTTACAACTGTTGCTTGTTGAATTCTGGTTAGATAGGAGAACATTTTAGGATTTCACCTTAAGCGCCGATCAGGGAAGTGTAGCTGAACAATTTGCAACAGATATCCCAACTCTGTTTAACAGAGCTTATTCCTTAAACAGTTGGTGAATGTTATTAAAGTAAAGGAGGAAAATGGCAAGTCAACCAAAGGTATATGCTGTATATGTTTCTAAGAAACAATGGTGATTCAGAAAATGACGTAAACAGCTATATTCAACGTTTAACCACAGGTAACCAGAGTATTGTAACAGATATCATAGACGATAGTCATGTAATAGCATAAGATGAATACGAATAAACAGAAAATGGCTGGGTTGTAATGTTGGAAGGCTTTTGTCGCAAGTTCCCCCAAGCAATGTTGTTACAAAGGATTTTTTTTTATTCTTAGTCTTGTTTCCATGTTAGCGAGTCTCTAACAACCCTGGTTCTCGTCACCAGAAATGAATTTGGATTGGCCCTATATCAGAAAATTTTAGCCTTAGGGTCATAAGTGTTGTGGGAAATTTTGATAGTTTTATCATTAATTTTAACAATTCAGTGTTTTTTCGGTCGACAACAGGACCATAACTACATTACGTTCTTTTCTTTCTCACTTCACCAAAAGCATGGTACGTTTGTTTGTTTGTTTGTTTGTGGAAAATTACACTATTGTTAGTTTCCACTCAATTCTGAGTTTTAAACCTCTATGCAGATAAACTACGTCTCTTTCGGCTTTATCTCACAGAATACGTTTTTTGAAGAAAAAAAAAAATTTTAATGAAAACTTAAATGCGGTTTTTTCGGGCCCTAATTTAAGTGCTTTGACTTTGTCTTTAAAGCGTCCCGTGGACTGATAACGAATTACTTAATGATGACGTAGAAAACCGTGAAAACTCTCAGATGACACAAACAAATCTATTACATCTCTTGTAATTTTGTGTCTGTCAGCATTAAAATATTCCAGAAATAGTGTCCTATAGAGATGTATACCTGCCCTCGTCAAGCTCTACAAGAGAGTTGTGATACATCGTGCTCAAGTAGTAGAGAAGAAATGGAGGGAGCCCTACGACGAAGATCCGAGTGTATCAAACGAAGATTTTCGATCAATATGGAAAAAGACGGTTTCTTGCAGGCAGTGGTTATGTCGAGATTTCAACAAAAAAATTCCTGTTACTGAATGTCTATTAGTTTGCTGCGATTGTGTTTTGTTTTCTATGGCAAAATCTATGTAAAGAATGAATACGAGTGTTCGTTTCTGTTGCCATAACATTTTAATCCTTGGCACCCCGGCAAAGGTTCCCTTTGGTTAGTTCTCTAGAGCTTCATTGCTGTAGAGAAATTCTCTTAGTTTACCAAAACCTACCTTTTGACATAAGAATCGGTTGCATTACGAGTCAAGATGATCTTCCACCGAGATGTCATGGTACAGTTTCACTATGTTGCTACTTTCCTCGGAGATTGCAAAACCAGGGGCTAACGTCGCAAAAGTTGAGCCAGTCAGACCAAATAGAAAACTAGCGAGTCTATAGACATCTAATTCAGGTCAGTCTCAGGCAGAGATTTTTTAATAGAGAAAGACTTCTTCAGTTTAAGTGCAACATAGCCACATAAATAATTCTGCCCGAAGGGAAACAACTGACATCAGAAATATAGACAAATATTTCGTAGACATCGACTCACACGACATTTCGATTCGCTACCATCTAATTCGATAAAATTTGTGTTTCTTTATTTATCTCCTTGCAGCGCTAATATTACAATGACATTGCTATTGTTGCTACTTTTAGTTTCCTGACGGCATGGGGGAGTCGACGGCTCTTGGGATGGGATTTCGGACACCAAGACCAGGAGAATTCACCACTGAAATACCCGATATACGTATATTCTTCTCGTAGCTAACATCATCTGGCGCTCCGGCTACGCAATAGGTTTGTTCTTTCTTACAGACGCATCCTTTTCCCACCGTAAATGCCAATGTGTCCTTACACTCTTCTACGTCACAGCTATGTAACGGATCATTCTAGCCGCGCGCTTAATAGGAACACTCTTTGGCTGCCAAATCGTACTTTATCGTACTAAATCAACTAAAGGCACTTCAGTTATTATGTGCAAAAAGGCAACCTCCAAGGTGGAAGAGTAAAAGACCATAGAAGGATGTTTAAAGGCACTTGCACTAACCACAATTATATATTCAAGCAATACTTTACATAAATAATACTGATTACATAATATCTTTCACCGTTTACATCCTAACATCAGTATGCATATTCTCCATGTCTTCTATACGTTTCCTAATATGCTAAGGAGGATTTGCTTAACAATCAAGAGGTTCTTCAGTTGAATATAATTTCCTTCATTCTCATCACCTAAATTCTCGATTTAGGGATGATATTGAAAGGAAAAATTAGATGCTAGTCACTCTCAGGGATTAATATGTCAATAACTGTACACAGTTAATATGCTTCTCGCAATTGTCGCCAATAATAGTCAATGTTGTTAGGAAAGCAAATAAACAAATGAACAGAAGACAGTGAAATGAGGTAAACTATAAACTCAGTTTACCATAAGATACAAAAAACATCACAGAATACTTAAGAAGGGAAACTTGGATTGTGTTAGGTAACTTCCTCTATTGCCCTTCACGTTTTTTACTCAAACAAAATTTAATCAGTTGTAAGGTTTGTCTGCAATGTGTCTAATTACCAGAGTAGACTTGATTCTTCTCAGATGTAAGCTGGTAAAAGATAGATACTAAGAATAGATAAGAAAAAGTACACACAATCAAAAATATAAAATTGAAGAGGTGGTGTGATTGTTTGTGATATTTAGAATGACAGAAGCAGGAAAAACACCTTGAACTTTTTCTTTTTTCCTAAGTAAGGTAATTAGATTTAGGATTCTACACTCAAACTGGGTGAGATTAAATTAATTAATATACTTCAGTATGTTTTTTTTTTAGATGGAAAGGTAATTGTTATTAATTGTTATATCATTTTCACTACTGCCTAAGTAGTGCACATTACTGCGAGGATCACTTTCATTCACGTCTTTATCCGCAGTTCAAATATATGAGTTTCATATATTCTGAACCGTTTATTTCATCACTTCACGGGTTTATTTAGAACCAACATCATGACCAGCTCCCAGTTGGCTTTTTAGCTCAGTTGGTAGAGCGCTGCACCGGTATCGCAGAGGTCATGGGTTCAAATCCCGTACAGGCCTGAATTTTTTTCAAGCCTTATTTTTACTACCGCCTAAGTAGTGCACATTACTGCAAGGATTACTTTCATTCACGTAATTGTTATTATAGTTTACAGATGTTTTGGTTGCCATCCCAAATAACCCTTTAACTCTTAGATCAAATTCGAAATGCCCCCTACTGTTAACCCTACAATTCTTATAATGTTAGTTCAGAGAATTTAGTATTTGATCAACTAACTTTCCCCCATTGGTATTTCTCTTCATTGTCATCACTTGTCTGGTTGATAATTGTATAGATATTGTAAGGAAAAATTGTCTTGGTCACTTATGGGAGTTAAGGAGATAACATTCATAACAAATAACACACCACAATAATGTTCCTTTCCCTTATATACCGTTTACTCCTTCTGGAGCACAAGTGTAACCCTTTAACCCGAAGATCTCATTAGTAATTCTCCCCACTCTCTGCCATAAAGTTCTTGTGATTTTAGTTTTGAAAATTTGGTATTAGCTCAAGAAGTAATTCCCTAATTAATATTTTTATGTATTCATATCGCTTGTCTGGTTGATATTGTATTGATGGTGTAAGGAGAAATTGTGCCTTGGTCACACATGGTAGATGAAGGGCTAAAGGAAGTAGGTAATTAAAAAAAATATAGGTTTTCATTTAGGTAATTATTTAAGAATGGCTGCCTGTTAGGATCGAGAATCGTCCGTCAACGTCCATCTTAGTGAATTGCTCATATTTTGCCCAACGATACCCTTTGGTAAACTATTTTCAAAATCAAGTTTAAAAGTTCCAACGATTATTAAATTTTTAGAAATTGGCGAAAATTTGAAAACGCGGTTTAAGTGCGGTTTTCTGTCTCTCAGATTGTCCAAAATTCACTGCAAAAACCAAGCTCCGTTGAAGGTTTTAAATGAATTCAATTAACACCAAACTTCACACGATATAAGAAAAAGCTTTCCCATCAATTTTCACTATGTTAGTTTTTCTGTAAACATTGACACTGAGAATTTTTAAGTCCTCTTAGCAACACCCTCAAAGAGCGCTTAATATGAGAGCAAAAAATAGGTGAAATCTAACGCGATTAAAGTGTACCTGGTACCTCATTTTTTAATTTTTTAGCTTGATATTCATAATATAATGATACTATTTATTTCCTGAGTAAAATTTGATGCTTTGAATCGGACCGCTTCCCTTCGAAAATACCACAAATGTGTGTGTCCAGAGCGAGCAAAATGATGTGTGTTGTGTAAACAAACGCCAATCTAATCATTCCTTCCCTGGTGGAAAAAGGTTTTAAAATAAACTTTTGTCCTGGAAATGTTTGGCTTGTATTCCACAAAATATTGAGTTATAGGGAAATTGTACATTCGGAGTTGTGTGAGAGCTGAGAGGAAATAAAATCACCGTCGAAAATGTTCTTACAGTCATTTCACCGATCACCATTACACGTATTACGATTACGAAAATTGTGACAATTGATCAGTCTGTTGAATGACTCTTAAACATTTCAGCTGCAATGGATTTGTTTTAGTTTGTTTTAGATATATATGTATATATAAATCAATAATTCCACCGAATACAGAAGGAGAACAGCATTCTTTACAAGCAGTTCAGTGTATTAACGCGAATTGTTCCTATTTATCATAATTAATCGACATCCAGTCCCAACAAACACTGGCCGCACCACACGAGACCCTAAATGGGATGTCATCATGAAATATACCAAAGACTGAAAACAAAAACTTTACTCAAGGTCTGATAACTACACGATAACACTATTATACTTCAATCTCAGATGTATTTTCATTGAGCTTCCAACATTTCGCACCATCTTGACCAAGATGCTGTAATTCAAACACAATGTTCTCTCGTGGTAAGGCCTGTCACGTCATCACTGCCCACGAAGCTCAAGCGCAAATGGTTGAAATTTCGTAACAGATCAAAGGAAAGTTATTTCACGGACAAGTTTTCAGCTTTCATACGTGCTCTCATCAGAAGTTATTATTTCTTGTCATTTCATGGCTCTCTGTTGCTATATAACGCTAGTTGGTAAGGTGACCCCTTGCGGGCGATCTCCTGATTATCCTGGTTAGGTGGAATGCATTACTCTCGAGGATTGCACGAAAGATGTAACTGGACATCTATCGACTCTTGGACTGAGTGCAGATGAAGGTTCTAGAACTGAAATGAAGCTGCTATTAGCCAGAGCCGGTAAATATTGATTTTGTGTGTTTTCAGGTAACTTTATTGTGCTTATGAATGAGTGCTGCAACAGATTTAATTGGTGTTTTCTCATTTGAGAAAAAACATCTTACCCTGACTATCTGCCCACGCCATAGAGCAGACTTTGGTATACGTTGGAGGACTAGGAAAACCCTTTGTGCAATTCTCAAGGATCTAGCGACACATAAGTCCTCAAGTGCCAAAGGAAGCAACCGTGTTGATAGCCGAAAATCGATGTACATTTTTTGCAACATTAACACCTTAATTCCAGTTGGGTCGCGTAAGTTGAATTGCTTCTGTTGATAAAATAGCTTCTTCTCACGTTTATTTGTAATACCTTACACAATAAAATAAGCACTATAAGTTTCAACTTTCTCAAGCTGGCAAATTTTATATTTGTGAGGAAACTTTGCAATTTATATTGCCAACGTTTTTTTCTCGTCTGAGTAGCTGATAATCCATTGCTTGATGACAGATTGATTATTTTATACCTAGAAATAGTAATTGATATGAGCTATTTACTCTGTTTTTTTTAAAAAGCAATTTGTAAGCGATGCGACGATGAACAGACGGAAGTGCCATTTGCTGAGGTCGACCCATCAAGATCAGGCTCCTTTGGACGTCATCGATCCCCTTAATTCTGGAACAGTATTCATTGTAAATGACTGGGCCATGAAGTTCTTGCCTCAGAGATACCACGAGTCACAGACAGACTGGTTTGGTAAGCGGGGTATTTCTTGGCACATATCTGTGGTATACAGACGGATAGAGGGTGTGCTACTGTGGCAAGCCTTTATCCATGTGATTCAGTCCTGTACCCAAGAAAGTTCTGCTGTTACCGCGATTATGCAACATGTTCTAGCCATATTGAAGCAAGAGTATCCTCAGATCAGCAAGGCTTACTTCAGGCAAGATAACACCGGTTGCTACCACTCCTCCCGCCCGTTAACGAAGTGCCAAGAAATTTCAGCGAACACCGGAGTGAAGATAGTCCGCGTTGATTTCAGCGACCCTCGACGAGGTGCGAGCTGTAAAAGCCACATTAGGGCGTTTATTAATGAAGGTCATGATGTCTGCACCGCCAGCGACCTGAAGGAAGCTCTGCTATCCCATGGCAGTTTGGAAGGTATACGAGTGGTTTCTCTGGATACCATTAAAGAAACACCAGAAGATGCGCAAACCATTGCAGAAATCACCAAGTTGAACAACTTTGAGTTTAGTTCAGTGGGCTCTATTTCCTGTTGGCGCGCATATTCCGTCGGCCAAGGGAAAGTGATCAAAATAGAAAACTCCTCTTCTGGTGAGTTAATGGTTCTTGAATGAGCCCAGGCCTTCCTGCTGGTTTATGACAGTCTGTTCTGTAAGGTTTCTATTAATAAGGGAAAAATTTTATCCGCAATGCATCATAAAAGACTTTCCATAAGAGGTTAAATGTTTACAAAACGCTGCTCAAACAAACAAAACAAGAAAAAAGGGTTAGTATTTGAAACCCCTCTTACACGGTATTCTGTCGTGAGCTGCCTTTGAGGGTTACGCGTTGATGCAAGATAATTATTTCTTAGCTGTGTGGCTGTCATATTTATATTTCTCTTATTTCTTTTGAAGGTCCTGGACAAGGGATTCTGCAGCCATCATTTTCCACAGGAGATTTCCGTTCCTATAAAAGTACCCCCCACAAATCGTCAGGGGAAGGAAATGTGGCTGAAGAGATAGCTTACATAGAACGTAGCCAGGCAGCAGGGGTGTATTCATGTCTTCAAGACGGCTGCACTCGTGTTTTTTCAAAGGCTTTCAGCCTTAGAAAAGCACTTGTCGCTTGAGAAATGTACCAGGGTACCAGAAAAAAAATTCTTTAATGGACTTGGCAAAAATTGGCTACAAATCATATTTGGAGGAAGGTGTGGGAAAGCGGCCATCGCTTCAAGCCCCTGTACGACAGGAAGATTCTTGTGTTTCTCTGAAAGAAGGATGGGCTCTTAGAGTAGTAAGGAAGGCTTACAGGTTCAGTGAAAAGCAAAAGTCGTACCTTTATCTAAATTTCGAATAGGGCAGACGACAGGCCACAAGCTTGACGCAGAGGTAGTTGCTAGAGAAATGCGGCGTGCCCCGGGCACCGATGGTGCACGACTATTCCAGTCATCGGAATTCTTCACAACCATCCAGATCTCCTCCTTCTTCTCAAGACAGAGTGCCTTAGTACACCAGAGAGATCCTGGTGAGGCTGATATCCGAGCAGCTCAAGAGGAGAGTAAGTTTAGCGAGGCAAAGGAGACTGTCGCGTCAATACAACTTGACCATCCCCTGATCTACGATCAGTACGATCTTTGTGTAATGGCGCTCAATGACTCTTTGAAGATCTTGAAGCTACCCATGTTGCAGCACATGTGTGAAGACCTTGGCCTCGATATACCATCAAAGCCCATGCGTAAAAAGTCCCCGTACTTGGCTCTACTGAAAGAGATTGTCAGCAAACGTACTTGCCAAAAGTCATCGTGATGCTGACTTTCTCTTTAGTTTAGCAGAATAGAAAAGTGAGGAAGAAACGAATTAACGGTGACTCGTTCCTAATCGTCAGTTATTAGTTATCTCATTTTTAAAGCTCGTAGAGTAATTAGAAGTTCTTTCGTTTTGTTCTGTTTTTCTTTTAATCATGCCAATATTGACCCTCACTTTCCTTTTCTGGTCTTCACATCGGTAATGAAGTTTACTCATCTGGTAGCCGACACATGCAAACTGACAGACGTGAGAGCATTCAACCTACATTTCTTTCCGCTCATTTTGAAATGCGGGATTTCTTTCTATAATTTAACGACATCATTATTTCATTTGCGGTTTCTACGCGGGTATGTTTCAGCACCCCCGACATGTTTGCAATGGCGTTACGTCGTGTGACATTGATAATCACTAGGATAATAAGAACTGTCGCCTTGCATTTAATTACTTTGAAGGTCAAAAGTCGCCTTTCCATGTATTTATACCTACAGAAAATGAGTTCTCAAAGTAAAAGATAAAAAATATCTAATTTATCAACATGGAATCAAGTACTAATCTACTAAGTAGCTTCTCTCGAATGTATCTTTTGCATTACTTGAATGTGAGATGGTGCTAATGTGGTATGTACTTCACTTGCAGATTTTTAGCCAAAAAATATTTTGTAGAACCTTTTCAAATATCTTACGGAATAGTTTACTTGTCACTTTACATTTTCCAAGCTACAAACCGACACAGCGGAGGCCGGATTTAATTTGGAGATTTAACAACTCAATATGATTAAATTACCTTGTTGTTTGTTACACACTTTGCATCATTTAGCTCGCTCAAATCACAAACATTTCTGCTATTTTCGAAGGGAAGCAATGCGATTCCGAGCATCACACTTTCCACAGTGAATGGAAAATAGCAATATGTCACGGATATGTTGTTGAAAATCTAAAATATGTGGTACCAGGTACATTTTTTTCGCGTTAGTTATCACCGGTTTTTCGCCGCCATTTCACGCGGTCTGTGAGGATGTTCTTTCAAGGGCTTAAGTAATCCCAAAATGGATGTGCCCAAAAAAATTTACTCACTAGAATTGAATGAGATTAGTTGTCATAATGTCGTGTGAAGTTTGGTGTTCATTGATTCCATTTTAATCCTTAAACGGGGCTTGGTTTTTGCAGTTAATTTTTGACTGTGCGTCATGCAGAGCCTGAGCTCCGGAAGCCTGTAAACACACCTCTTCTTGCAATTCTGATGATTAAAGTTTTCTGGGGTTATTGAAATGTCAGTCCCATGCAGGAACCTTCTACATGACCTGTATAGTGGTGTGCCATGAGATAACTTTAAAAAAATGCCACATAATGCACAAAGCAAGAATATAAATGCCTTAGCTTAATAGGTTACAAATTACAAAAAGAGAGAGTTGTGCAGACCATAACTTACTTTTTATCCTCCTTTGGATATTTATCCAAATAACATAGTCACTAACACTCTCATACACTCTCAATTTCCACTCAGCTTGTGGAAAGATGAAAACCTAAGACTGCCCTCTTACCACAGATAGTTTTTTTGGGCATCATCAGTACAAACCTGGTCTAATTTGTACACTAAGGTGATTGTTCCAGGTAGGCTAATCCTAAAAGTTAGTCGTGAAAATTTCTCGAACCTGTCATCATATGAATGTTTGACTCAATTTTACCTCTACAGTTTAGAGGAAATCTGGATATGTTTTCAAACCCAGGATTCTGACTGCTTTTAATGACTTTATTATGTGCCATTAAGGTACACAGGCAGGTGTTTCTAAAGGAGTTTGCTTAGCTTTTTCATTATGGTACATTTTTTTTTCTAAGAATCTTGTTTATCTGGCCTATGCTGAATTCTAATTTTTCAACCAAATTTTCTTCTGTTTTGGAAATTCTTAGATCTAGTATCAAATGATATTCATTCAATTAAAATCATTGCATGAAATCCTGCAGATGTATGGCACATTATTTTTCCTCTGGTCCTTCTAACATTTCTTCATATGTAAGGACTAATATTGGCTATAAAATTTAAGTCAAAGTAAAGTTTTGTGCACAGCCTATGCATCAAATTTATATAACAAAATATTGTATCCTTGTAAAAACTAGTTTATTGAAACGAGAACGAGTTACCAGGCACAAGTATGGCTTTCACAATGATGGTTTCCACGTTTGAAAACATTCCCAACGGGAGCAAGTAGCTAATAATTGATACAGATAAGAGAGCCTATAAGTCACGCTCAATAGAACATAATTTCAACTGATTGCTGACGTCATACACTTTATCTGAACAAGAAAACATTTCCTACCTCTACAGTTGAAGCAATTCAGCTAGTTTAAGCTTTTTTTTGCAGAGCAATTTTATCTAATTTGACCTTTGTAACCAGTTGAGTTAATTTAACAACATTTTGTAGCTTGTGAAGACTAATTTTTCATGTAGTTTGAGCATTTTATCTATATGAGCCATTTCAGCTCATTTAACCATTTCATGCCAACTGAGGGAAGTCAACTAAACTTCTGCACTTTCTGCATTTGACCTTATTTCACTTCTTTGATCATTGAAACCAGTTGAACCAATTCAATAAAACTGCACAAATTGCAAAATCTATCTTAAATGGTCGAAGTAGTTGAAATGATCAAAGAAATTTCAGTAGTTCAACCAGTTGAGTAGTCAAAGTAGCGAAGACAGTTAACTGCAAATATTGCAAAAGCTAATGAATTCGTTGTAGAATTCGTTCAAATGGTCAAACCAGCCAATATGAATATTGGACAGAATGCAAAACCTGATTAAATGGTGCAAAAGCACAATCTAGCTTAGTGGTTCAACTGAGCAAATTGTATAACTAGCTTAACTGGTTATCGGCTACGCTGTATATAAGCGTCCTATACTACTAACCAATTGAACTTATTTGTCCATTTTGTCTCAAAAAATAGGGAATAATGCATGGACGCACGTAGATATGGAATTTCCCTTCGATAAATGAATCGACGATCCCCAAATATCAATTGTAGAGTGCATTGGTGCTAACTCATAAGATGGAAAAATGCGTTGCCTCATGATTACAAAATCAACAATGGTCGTAATTATCAATTTGCAAAATTCTCATTTATTGAATTTGTCCTTACTGACAGAAGTCTTTCAGGCCAAAATCGGTCAGTGGCAGATCCTCCAGTTTTCGATTTTCATTCTCAGCCAAGAGAAATGCTAACACCAAAACCATCGAATACGTAACTTTCAGTTTTCCTTTTAGTATGTTGGTTTTCTTCTCCCTCTAGGTAAGTTTGAGCCCACTGTCTGTCAGCGATACGGATTTTTTAGTGTTTTAGCCGCCGTAATTCGAGAAAGCTCTGAAAAACAACTTTCTCAAGGCCGGAAATCCTTGTATAACAACAAAGTTTACGTGATAAACCGTGTTAACTAATTTGACCATTTTCACCTGTTGAACATATTCGGCTAAATAGTTCATTTTGTCCAGTTTAACCGTTTCGGGTAACTTGCCAAATTCAAAAAGCTGAAACAATTAAGCTATTTTGTGTATTTCCTCCATATGAACCTGTAATATATTAAGTACCCTCTAGGGTTACTGTGTATGTACCCAGTGTAAACATATCAGGTCTGCGGTTATAGGTCTCGCGCATGCGTTATGCAGGGGCACATGGCAGGCTCGACTTTGTGTAGTTATCGTTCTTGTTTTGAGGAATTCTGGTTGTACCACTGTTTACAATAAAAGTAAGTTGACAGTAACTGAGGCCCACACAATCACATTACATGGTGTCAGAAGTGGGATGCCGAAGTAAGTAAGCAAATTTGATGACAATTTAACTCGCTACACTGGTGGAAGTGGAAGAGTGAACAACACGATCGATTGAACAAAACAAAAATGGCTACCGCCTCGTTTATCGACAAAGGTCCCTCCATGGATTGGAGTACAGACGACAACCTATACAGCCGCTTTAAAATGTGGAAACAGAGATGTGAACTGCTATTCACTGGCCCGATGGTGAAAATAGATGAAGAAGTACAGTGCAAACACCTTCTGTACTGGTCTGGCGAACACGGAATGGAGCTATTCAACAGTTGGGACTTATCAGCAGATGACCAAAAGAAGCTAAAAAACTACTGGGAGAGATTCGAAAACTACGTAAAGCCTCACTCGAACGAGCTGATCGCAGCGTGGGAGCTGCATAACCTCCGTCAAGGTACCTTATCACTTGAAGAATTCATTGCTAAACTAAGAATTCTTGTTAAAGAAGCTAACTACCCAGCAGAGCATCACAATCGATTTCTAAGAGACTTCCTGGTGCTTGGCATGAACTCCGACCGTGTTAGAAAGGATTGTTTTAAGAAAGGAAATACCCTGTCATTCAATGAAGCCAGAGAAATGGCAAAAACAGAGGAATCAGCTGATAAACAACTTCAGTTGATGAACACAGCCGTAGAAGTGCACCCTGTCACTTCTGAGAACAGAAGCCCAAATCAGAGAAACCACTCAAATGCAGCGGGTGGTACGAAGCAAACCCAAAATGGCAATCGATGGGGCAAAACACCAACCTGCAGGAATTGTGGCTGGGGTCCTCATGCACGTGAACAGTGCCCAGCAAAGAATGCAACGTGTCACTACTGTCAGAAGGTAGGACACCTAGCCAAGGTATGCCTGTCAAAGCTTAGAAAAAAATATGTGCATGAAAATGAAGCTTCCAGAAGTAGCAATGCTTTACCCAACTCAGAGTCCACCCAGCCAATAAGTGATTATGTGTTTTTGGGCCCAATTGAAGCAACACCTCTATCCATGAATGTCCATTCCATATCCTGTAGAGAAAAGGCTCTACTAGAGGTGTCCTTGTCGCTGGGGCCAGAAGGAAGACAAGTCAATACACTCTGTAAAATAGACTCAGGGGCAGAAACCAACATTTTACCTAAGTCCCTTTACCAACAGCTGAATAATGGGAGGATGGGTTTAGCACAACCCACGATGAGACTATCCGCATATGGTGGAGTAGAGATTCCTAACCTTGGATCTTGCCAAATATATGTAAAAGGCCCTAACAACCCCAGCCCTAAACCTATTCAAGCAGAAGTTGTTGATGTTGATGGCCCAGCCATAATTGGTAACATGTCAGCACAAAACCTGAACCTCCTAAAGCTCAACTGGCCAATAACCGCCAACCAGTATGGCGATGATCTGATCAGCCACAGAGGCACACCCACCCCTCAAGTAAACCACACCAGGCCCACGCATGATCTGCATACATTTAGGCTATTTGACATGGGAGGCAAGCAGCACCCATTCCCATTAACAAAGGACTATTTGTTAAAAGAATATGAAGATGTATTTACAGGAATTGGGTGCTTCCCAGGTGCACCATACCACATAGAAACCGACCCCAAAGTGCCCCCAGTACAACATGCACCAAGGCAGGTTCCAGTGCAATTACAGCAAGCCTATATGGAAGAACTAGATCAATTGAAGAAATGGGGCATCCTTTCTGAGGTTCGCAACGAGTACACCCCATGGGTTAACTCGACTGTCGTAACAATAAAACCAAATGGATCGATTCGCTTGTGCCTAGACCCTCGGAACCTGAACAAAGCTGTTAAGCGCAATCCCTACTATGTAAGAACGATAGATGATGTGATACCGAAGGTGAGTGGCTCAACCCACTTCAGTATCTTAGATGCACGCAGTGGGTTTTGGCAAGTTAGCCTAGATGAGGAAAGCAGCAGACTATGCACTTTTAACACCCCCTGGGGAAAGTACAGATGGACCAGGCTTCCATTTGGTCTCACGTGTAGCGGAGATGTCTTTCAAGAGAAAATGGACATGGTCTTCGGTAAGTTGGAAGGACTAAGTGGTATTGCGGATGACACATTCGTCTATGGTATAGGTGAGGCAGAACATGACCAGCGAATACTTAATGTCCTCGACACAGCGAGGGAGAACAATGTGAGATTCAACCCAGACAAATTTCAGTTCAAGGTAAACGAAGCATCCTTCTTTGGTCTCACATGGACTCCTGAAGGAATCAGACCTGACGAAAACAAAATCAAAGCAATCCGTAACATGCCACCTCCAAAGAACCTTGCAGAGTTACAATCTTTCATGGGCATGATCAACTACCTGAATAGATTCTCACCCATCATAGCCCAGACTTCAGAACCTGTAAGACAGCTGATGAAAAAAGAAACGCTATTCATGTGGCAGGCAGAGCACCAAAAAGCATTTGAGAGTCTTAAACAAGTAATTACTGAGGCACCAGTCTTGGCGTACTATGATCCAGAGAAAGACAACCTGATCCAGTCGGATGCAAGCCTTCAAGGTATTGGATGTGTGCTGATCCAAGACAGTAGACCAGTGTGCTATGCAAGTCGGTCACTAACCGAGACTGAGTCGCGTTACAGCAACATAGAGAGAGAACTACTTGCCGCCTGTTGGTCATTAGAGAAGTTCAACCACTATGTCTTTGGCAAAAGTGTCATCATTGAAACAGACCATAAGCTGCTGGAAAGCATATGGAAGAAGACCATAATGAGTGCCTCACCGCGGCTGCAGAGGCTTTTGCTGAAAATGGCAAAATATGACGTAGAAATTAGATACATACAAGGAAAAACCAATGTGATAGCGGATGCTCTCTCAAGGGTCAGTTACATGGAATCTCCCCTCAAAGAAGACGAAGTGCCTTTGCTTGAAGTCAACGCCATCACAAGCACTCTACCAGCAAGTCCCGCCAAACTGGAAGAAATACGACAGTGCACCGACCAAGACGTCGTACTCGCACACCTTAAAGATGTTGTGCACCATGGCTGGCCAGAATATCCGAACGAATGCCCCCAAGACTTAAGGGAGTTTTGGAATTTCAGAGAGGATCTCAGCGTTGAAAATGGCCTCGTTCTCAAGAGACACCGCCTCGTGATTCCTAGTAGGCTCCGCCCACAGATGTTGCAAATAATACACCAAGGACACATGGGAACGGAAAAGTGTCTCCTAAAAGCAAAAGAAAGCTTATTCTGGCCAGGCATATCAAGAGACATAAAGGAACTAACAGCCAACTGTGCCACATGCATACAATTCTCTAAACAGCAGCCAAAGGAAGCGCTATGTCCCCACAGTGTGCCCAGTTTTCCGTGGCAGAAACTTGGTTGCGATTTGTTTGACTACCAAGGTGCACAATATCTTCTAGTCGCAGACTACTACAGCAAATACCCCATCCTAAGGAAGCTGAACTCAACGACATCTGCTGCTATTATCAATCATCTCAAGTCAATATTTGCCGAGCATGGAATACCAGAATCCCTGGTTACAGACAATGGACCCCAATATAGCAGTCGAGAATTTGCTGCATTCTGTGATCATTGGGGCATTAATCACATTACCAGTTCCCCACTATATCCAAAAAGCAATGGATTCATAGAACGGATGGTCCAGACAGTAAAAAACCTGTTGAAGAAATCAGATGCCGCCGGACAAGATCCTTATCTCGCACTTCTATCGTATCGAACCACGCCTATTGACAGCAACCTACCCTCACCAGCTAAGGTTCTAAACCAAAGAGATTATCGCACACAACTACCTTGCAGTGGACGACTACAGCGCTCTCAAACCATGGAATGTAACCAAGAGCAACTACAGCATCGACAAGATGTCCAGAAACAGCAGTATGATGGGAAGTCCCCTCGTGAACTCCAAAAGCTAGTACCAGGTCAACAGGTGTCTGTGTTCCAACCGCGAACCAAGACTTGGGTTCCAGTAGAAGTAAAGCGAGAAACTACCCAGCCAAGGTCATACGTAGTAAAGACAGCTGGTGGTTCAGAGATAAGGCGCAACAGAGTACAACTGAAACTGTCAGGTGAAAGAGTATCAACCTCTGAAGAACAGATGGAGAACAATCGGGACACTTCCTCTTATCAGCCCACCACACCTATGGCGACACCCCACGAAGTTTTGTCATCGGAGCCACCACAGACACCCCACAAGCCAGCTCAACCCACTGAGAAAAGTGATGGTCTGCCTTTGACAACCAGGAGTGGCCGTGTTGTAAGGAAACCATCTAGATTGGACTTATAAACTTCGTTGCAGACTGAGAAAACATTTCAGTTTAAAGCTATTTTAAGCTGTCGTTGTGTTATACCTGACTAGCCAAACATTTTGTATTGTAGTTAGTCCCGCTGCCACACCCATTAGACTTTTCAGGGTGGAGATGTAAACATATCAGGTCTGAGGTTATAGGTCTCGCGCATGCGTTATGCAGGAGCACATGGCAGGCTCGACGTTGTGTAGTTATCGTTCTTGTTTTGAGGAATTCTGGTTGTACCACTGTTTACAATAAAAGTAAGTTGACAGTAACTGAGGCCCACACAATCACATTACACCCAGAATACATTGCTGGAATAAAGTTGTGTTGAAGCGGCCATGTTGTTTGACCTCGAGGGTTTATATCACTAGCAATATATTACATTTTGGCGACGAGGATCGGTCGTTTTTCCACGTCATTCAAAAGTGCAAGGTCTTTGGACAACGCTGTGTGTGTTGTGGCATAGAAGATGGCCAGCACTAGTGCGAGTGGATTATTTGGACGTGTTGGCGAGTTCAACGTCGCACGTGAAACGTTTAGTGCCTACGTTGAGAGGATGGAAATGTTCTTTACAGCCAACAACATTGTAACGACAACAGGAGAGGGAAGCGCTGCCACCAACCTTGTGGTAGCGAACAGGAAACGTGCCATTTTCCTGACAGAAGTGGGGCCGGAGGTATACACAACCCTCAGCAACTTATTGGCGCCCACTAAACCGAAGGACGTGTCATTCACTAACATTGTGGAAGTCTTGGAGAAACACTACAACCCGAAGCCCCTGGAAATCGCACAAAGTTTTCACTTTGGCACGCGAAATCAAAAATCCGAAGAATCAGTTAGCGATTATGTGCTGGCTTTGAAGAGATTGGCGGTCCACTGTGAATTCCTCAATCGGGCGTTACGTGACCGATTCGTATGCGGACTGAACAATCCGAAGATACAAAACAAACTACTGAACACAGATGACCTCACATTCGAAAAGGCTTGCAGTATTGCCAAGACCATGGAGATGGCAGACAGGAACACCCAAGAATTTCACCCTTCACGCAGTGAAACTGTTCAAGTCAACAAGTTGACAGAACAAGGAAGTAAAAACACTGAAAAGAAGAACACTGAACAATTGTCATGTCCTAGGTGTGGGGGTAATCATTCAGGTCAGTCTTGTAAATTTAAGTCAGCAAAATGCTACAAGTGCTCCAAGATTGGGCATTTAGCTTCTGTTTGCCGCAGTAAGGATGAAAAGAAAAAGGGTAAAATTCATAGTGTACAGGCTTCAGAATAAGGCAATGATGAGTGTGAGGATGAGGAATTAGGAATTTATTCTCTGAATTCGCTTGACCAAAACAAGCCTAATTGCAATAGGTACACTGTAGAAATGGAAATCAATGGTAAACTGTGTATGATGGAGTTAGACACAGCTGCAGATTTCTCAATAATGAGTAGAAGTGAATATCTAGAGAGGTTTGCAGACAAGCCTCTGTCTCCTTCTAAAGTAACACTTAAGACATACACGGGTGAATTACTTGATGTGTCAGGGGAAATGCAGTGTGACATAGTGTATAAGGGTAAACAATACTCTCTACCCATTCTTGTAGCCAATTATGATGCAAAACCTACTTTACTTGGTAAAAACTGGCTGCGGCACATTAAGTTTGAGTGGGGTGAGATATTTTGTATTCCCAAGGGAGACCCTAGGAGTGCTGATAGTCAACTGAATGAGTTGCTATCTAAACATAGCGAATTGTTTACTGAGAGTTACAAAGGTATGACGGGCCTTGAGGCCCATATTACTATGAGAGGCGATGCAAAACCTGTATTCGTGAAAGCGCGTAGGGTTCCATACGCATTAAAAGAGCAAATCGAAAAAGAGTTAGACAAACTAGAAAAGCATGGTGTTATTAAGAAAGTTGACAGGTCACTTTGGGCTAGCCCAATTGTGGTAGTGCCAAAGGCTGATAACACTGTCAAAATATGTGGAGACTACAAATCCACTATCAATCAGTCAGTTGAAGATGAGCAATATGTTTTACCTACTACTCAGGATTTGTATGCTGCTCTGGTTGGCTCTAAGGTATTTAGTAAGCTTGATCTATCACATGCCTATGCCCAGCTGAATGTTGACAAAGAAAGTCAAGAGTACTTGACAATTACCACTCATAAAGGCCTTTATTCCTACCAGAAATTGCCCTATGGGGTCAAGTCATCCCCAAAAATCTTTCAAGCAAAAATGGATCAAATTCTTCTGGGAATTGAAAAATGTGTTTGTAAACAAGATGACATCTTGATAGGGGGCAATGACTGGCAAGAGAATCTCAAGATACTTGCTGATGTGTTGGACAGGCTACACCAATACAATTTGCATTTAAAACTGGCAAAATGCGAGTTTTTGAAACCTGAAGTGGTTTATCTAGGTCTGAGAATAAGTGCCGAAGGCCTGCAACCGGTGGAGGAGAAGATCAGTGCAGTGAAAAGAGCCCCAGCCCCAAAGAATGTGAGTGAATTAAGGTCCTTCCTGGGCATGGTTCAGAATTATCATTCCTTTTTGCCAGGGCTGGCTACAACCTTAGCACCTCTGCATAGGCTTTTGCAGAAAACTATTCAATAGGAATGGACAGATGACTGCCAGAAAGCTTTCGAGGCATGCAAGGAGGGCCTCACCAGTGAGTCGCTGTTGGTCCACTATGATCTAAATCGTGAGCTTAAGTTAGCTTGTGACGCATCGAGTTATGGTTTGGGGGCAGTGCTTAGTCATGTAATGGAGGATGGTCAAGAAAGGCCAATAGCATATGCGTCACGTACCCTCAGCTCAAGTGAGAAAAATTATGCTCAAATTGAACGGGAGGCCTTGTCTATTATTTTCGGGGTAAAAAAATTTAATCAGTTTCTATATGGACGAAAGTTCACTTTAGTAACTGACCACCAGCCATTGTTGGCTATTTTGGGCCCAAAAGCTGCTATACCCACACTTGCAGCTGCCCGTATACAGCGCTGGGCACTTGTCCTTTCAGCATATGACTATAACATTGAGTACAGGAGCTCCGAGAAGCACAGCAACTGTGACGCCCTTTCTAGATTACCCCATGAAGAGTCTAAGATTGGCAGTGAGAGTGAGATTTACAATGTAAGTGCCATTGACAAAGATTTCCCCATAACTGCAAAAGAGATTGGGAAAGCTACATTGATGGATCCAGGGTTAAGCAAGGTACTTGATTGGGTCATGGTGGGGTGGCCAGAGGTTTGTGATGAAGATTTAAAACCCTATTACACCCGTCGACATGAACTTTCTTGTGAACAAAATTGCATTCTCTGGGGTTCCAGGGTGATCATTCCCCCAGTATTTAGGGAAAAGATGTTGGAGGAGTTGCATGGGGAGCACCCAGGCATTTGTGCAATGAAAGCAATAGCACGCACCTGTGTTTGGTGGCCCAAGATGGATGAGGAAATTGAACAAAAGATTAAACTATGCTCAGTGTGTCAGGATGTGCGGACCTCTCCACCTTGTGCCCCATTGATACCCTGGAAATGGGCCACGCGACCCTTTCAGCGTATTCATGTTGATTTTTGTCAGAAAGGGAGTGATTTTTTTTTTGTGATGGTTGATAGTTTTCCAAAATGGATAGAGGTTAAGCACATGACCTCAATCACCACAGAGAAAATCATAAATGAGTTGCGTCTTACATTTGCCCAACATGGGTTGCCCGAGGAGTTGGTATCAGATAATGGGCCACAATTTGTTCAAGTGAGTTTGCTGAGTTTATGTATAAAAATGGCATTAAACATAACCTAACTCCTCCTTATCACCCACAATCAAATGGTGCTGCTGAGAGATCAGTCAGGGTGGTAAAGGAGGCGCTTGTCAAACAAGTTCTAGAGGGAAACAAGGGAAGGTCTATCAAACATAGACTAGCAGACTTCCTCTTGAGATACCGTACCACCCCACACAGCACTACAGGTGCTACGCCAGCAGAACTGTTGATGAGACGTAGACTGCGTACTCGTTTAACTCTAGTGAAACCTGATCTAGCCAAAACCGTAGAGAGTAAACAAAATAAGCAGAAGGAATATAAGGATTTAAAGGGTCACCAAGATAGGCTGTTTGCAGAGAATGACATAGTTCGAGTGAGAAATACTCAAGCCCGTAGCAATACTGAGAGGTGGATTCTGGGAAGGGTAGTTAAGGTCTGTGGACCCAGAACATATTTAGTTAAGACTGGCTATAAGACCAGATATGTTCATGTTGATCATTTAATTAAAGCACATGGTCAGGTGCCACATGAAACTAGAGAGTTGGACATACCTGTCCCAGAACTGTGTGAGCAACCCACTCTAAGTGTAGATAATAGCCAAGTTTCATCCGGGGTGCCGCAGCCACCAGTCAATTTTTCAGATAAAGATGATGAGCCTAATTCTAGTATTAGTGAAGAGAATGTAAACACACCATCGCCGGTTGTTCTGAGGCGATCAGAGAGAATTAGGAAACCTGTTGACCGACTGAACCTGTAGTGAATGTTATAGCTACTATTGTGTTACTTGTAAGGATATCTTATTTGTAAGGGGAAAGCAGTGTAATATATTAAGTACCCTCTAGGGTTACTGTGTATGTACCCAGAATACATTGCTGGAATAAAGTTGTGTTGAAGCGGCCATGTTGTTTGACCTCGTGGGTTTATATCACTAGCAATATATTACAGAACCGTTTGAATTGAATCAATTTAGCTAGTGTGTGCATATTTTCGATTTCTACCGTTTCAACTAGTCTGACTAGTTAAACAATTTCAAGCAATCAAAATAGATTGTGCAATTTGTGCAGGAAAACTGTCTTCGTTAGTTTTATTATTAAAAGTGCCCATGACACGCAGTTTTCTTTGCGTAAATATTTAGCTTATTAAATGTACAGGCCAATTCCAATAGAAAAAAATTAAAAACAAAACCTTACAATTCGGTTTTTTTGGGCCCAAAAGTGCTCTTATTTTGTCTTAAACGTGTCCTGTGGACTGGTAATGAGTTAGCTTACAAACACTTGCAAATCTCACGTCTCGTAATTTTGTGTCAGACAGCGTATAAATACTCCTGAAATAATGTCCAGTGGCGATGTATACCTGTGTGGTGGTTTTTGATACTCTGTTCATTTCTAGAATTCTCGTCTTATCCATACATTGTGTCACATGACCTACGTGTCAAGTGACCCGGTTACACATTGACTTAGCACTAACAGTAACAACAGTTCATCCCTCTTCTTTTAGAACTCTAGAAGAAGGACATAATTCGAAACACAAGAACAGTTTGTATGAAGCGGTACAATCGAAATCACAACGCTCTATCTCGAAATGTCACTTAATTAATTTCCAATAATGATTATTCACATACAATAACTTGTTCGTTCGTAATCAACTAGACTATAATCAGTCATCTTAGTAATCAAACACAGCAACAACGTCCCACATAGTTTTTGAGGTATGCAGGCGCTCTCCTCGACTTTCGCACAGGGTAACGCCATTAAGTTGCCTATTCCACTTTTTGCAACACTGTGGGATCCTCCAGTTCTAGCTCCAGTTCTTCGTCGTCGATCTCGGTTTCCGGCTTAAGAGCCGTATGAGGGTCCACCCTTTTGAAGAGGGACGAATTCCTTTTGATGTCTTTGTTGATCTTTGCTGTTATCATTGCACCCTTGCGTTGGCTTACGATATATGGGTTTGGATCGTATGGTGTAGCTATATTCTTGTGCGATGATTTGCGTTTGGCAAGTACCATATCCCCTTCAAATAGATTAGTTGGTTTGATATACCTCTTGCTGTCCGCATATTCCTTCATCTTTCGCATTGTGGCGTCGTCTTTGTCTCGGATCAATGAGTCTCGGGTTTGTGCGGGGGGTGTGTTGCGGTAGCTTTGAGCGTATCGATCGGTTGAACAGTGCTGTCTGGTGGTATACTTGTCGACGTGTGTGGAGTGGCTCTTTTATTACATAACAGATCACACAGTTCTTCCTTCCATGGGCGATGATTTACATTCGCTGCTTTAACTTCCAATGGTCTTCTTAACTGTGCGCATGAAGCGTTCCATTTCACCATCGGCCCTGAACCAGAGCGGGATGACCTTGCATTGTTTGAACCCCAGGGTGTGTGCAAATTGTTTGCCGTTGAACGATGGTCCGTTGTCAGAGCGAAGAACTTCCAGGATTCAAAAATATGCGAAGATTTTGTTCAGTCGAGGCTTAACAGCTCGGAATGATACGGTTTGCATCACGTCTACCACAGGGTATCTGGTGTAGTCATCTGTGACGACCAGCAAGTATCCTTCGAAGGTAACTCTTTGAAGTCGACGCTGAGTTCTTCCCAAGGACCCGCAAATAATGGTGACATTTGTAGCGGTTCATTCTTCGCTTTGGGTGTGGCTGCCTGGCAGGCTAAACAAGACTTCACAGTATCCTCCAATCGTTAGTCTATACTGGTAAACCAAACCTTGAGAGAGTTCTCAGAAGTGACTTTTTTTCACGATACCTTGGTGACCTTCGTTAGCTAGGTCGACGACTTCTTGTTGTAGCGATTAAGGGCTACAATCCTGGCCTCACGAAAAAGGATGGTCAATGAAGAGCAGACCGTCAGCTCTCCCTTAAGGCGTTCGACAGCTTTGTAGGTGACATTGTTCACATCGGTTCGCGTGTTGTGAGGGTAACAGTTGTCTGTCCCTCCACCTTTTCTATTACGCCATTCTTCTCATCTCTTTCTAGTTGTTCTTCTAGCTGTTTTCGTAAATGAAATGGTACTTGTCGGTGTGGTTGGGCTGATGGCGGTATGCTGTTGTCAACGTGTAATTTCACTTGGAAGTCTTTGAGCTTTCCCAAGCCGGTAAATAGGTCGCTGTATTCTTCTACGAGCTCCGCGATGACTGATCTTTGATCTTGGGTTGATAAGGGTGCTGCAACCTAGATGAGTTGTAGATTCTGCGATGCACGCAAACTGAGTAGAGATCCTCCGGCGCCTTTGGTGACGTATATGGTTTCCTGCGACGTTTTACCGTTCTTATCGACGATGTTCGCTTCGAACTTTCCCAGCATCTTTAGGGGCATGTCGGATTTGTAAGGATATACTGTCGTAAATGTAGGTTGGAGTATCGAACGATCAACAGTGTCCTTAAAGTCCTTTTCATTGAACGGATTAATGCTCGATCCGGAATCCGCTTAAGTATTGCACCATGTTCTTTTGATTTTCACTTGGAACTGTGGGTGTTTAGCTCTACTATCGTTGACGCTCCGTACGTCAGGTCTAATACAATATATTCGTCCTCACTGTCGTAATTTTCGATGAGGATTTTAACCTTTATCGGTGCTTCCTTTGGTGCCGGAGACTTTTCTTTTTTTCCAGTGCTACGACAAACTGAATTGAAGTGCCCGATTTTCCTGCAACCACAGCATTCTTTTTTTATATGCTGGGTAGGCTGTTCGACCTCCCTTATATGGGTTTGACAACAGCCACAAATTCTTTATTTTGATTCATTCCGTGGTGGTCCGTAATCTGGCGTAGGAGTTCCGGTTCATGATGTCTTTGGATGTGCCTCATGGCATCTATATACATAGTTGGTATCATGTTTCTCAAGCCTAGCTGCTTAAATCTTGGTTATTTCGAGGGGGTTTTACCGTACTCCAGTATGATTTTTAGTGTTGTGGTTGGCTCGCTGAAGGTTTTTTTTCTCACTTTTGAAGACGCACAATGCTGAATTATTTTAGATTTCATCTCTCGGTCAATGTCTGTGAATTTGCATGTCTTCGCTAGTTCTAGTGTAGTATGTCATAATTGACTCGTTTGGATTTTGTTTCACCATTCTAAATTGGTATTCTTCAAAAACAACACTCTTTCTCGGCTTAAAGTAGTTTGTGACAGCGGTTACGGCTTTCTCTAAGGGATTGTCACCTTCCTCGGCTTCGGTGTCTGGGAGCGTGTCGAAGATATCCTTAACTGCCCGCCAGCGTAATGAAGTATTGAGTACAGGGGGGAATGGAGGGCTCGTGGGATGGATTTTCGGAAACCTAAGCAAGGAGAGTTCATAACCCCTTCGAGTTTTTGTTTATGTCATATCCACCAGAGGTTCCGCACTATTCGCACAACAGGATATCGGTCAGCTCAAGAAAGGCCTGATTGTGTAACTGTTATCAAAATACGATGGAAACTATAATTGGTAGGATTTTCATACAATGAGAAAAGTGCAAAGGTAGTCATGTGAAAAGACAATAAGTATGAGTACATCTCGAGCGCGTGAAATAAAAAACAATAAGGATCTCAGTATCTTCGCTTGCGAAATGTCAGCCACATAGAATGTAGAATCAATAGTGTACGGCGTGGGAACAGGCCCTTAATCAGCATTCCTTTAGGCTGAATTCATTGGTTATCTTCCTCTGATTTGAATAGTGATATGTGCTGGTTACAGCCGTCTTTGAAGGCGGTACGGAGCATAAAGCCGACGAAATTGAAGGATTAAATCTCCTCGATGTCGACGATCGAGACGCGTCCATTTTGGCCATACAGCTACATCCTTTAGAAAGTAGTGTATAAAAATGCCTTATATATGTGAAATACCCGATATATTTTTATTATTCTTGCAGCTTACATCATTTTGCGTTCAGGCCACGTAATGGGTTTGTTCTTTCTTCCAGATTTCTCCTTTCTCCACCATAGTTGCCGACGTATCTTCACAGTCCTCTACGTCACAGGTATGTAACAGATCGTTTTAGCCGTGCGCTTAATAGGGACACTATTTGGCCGGCAAATGGTACTTTTAATGCATGAAAAAATGGTCAAGGAGAAATCGCTAGGCACTAAGATCGACTATTTCTTATTTTAAATACAGCTATCAACCTGAAAAGGCAAGACAACTTTCGTGTCACAGGCACTTTAACAAAGTGAACCGTTAGGTTGTGCGATCGAACCTATTAAGCTAGTTTAATTATTTTCATTACTTCAACGATCAGAGGTAGATTGTGCAAATTGTGTAGTTAAACTCTTTGCTGATTTGACTATCGAACTAGTTACACTAATTAACTTAGTTTGACTATTTTCACGACTTGCGCCAATTCAGCTAGATTGTGCTGTGCAGCCGATAAATTGAAGCTAATTTGACTGTTTGAACTACTTTGCTAATTTAGATAGATCGTGCAATTTGTGCCGGTTTATTGTTTTCACTAGTTTGACTGTTTAATCAGATGAAGCAGTTACACTAGAGTTTGACAATATAAACTACTTTGACAAATTAAGGCATATTATGGAGACTGTGCAATTGAACCATCTATGGAATAGATTAATTTTGTCCAGTGGAAGCACTGAAGCTAGTTTGACCATTTGTACTACTTCAACTATTTGCGATACAAAGCAGTTTCACTGTTTTTGCTTGCTTGACTATTTAACTAGTTAAAACAATTAAGCTAGTTTGGCTTATTTTATCTTCTTAAACAAACTAAGCTCTACTCTAGAGACTATGCAGTTGAACCATTTAAGCTAGTTTGGCCATTTGAACGACTTCGACCAATTAAGATAGGTGGTGCATTTTGTGTACATTAATTTGTTTTCTAGTTTGTCTATTTAACCTAGAGAATTAATTAAGATAGTTTGACTATTTTAATTAAAGAAAACAAAAAAGGTAGATGGTTTAGTTGAACCATTTAAACTGGAACTGTCTTCCCTAGTTTGACCAATTAACCAGTTGAACCGATTAACCATGATACACACTTTATTTTTACACACTTTATTTTTCTTTTTCTTACAAAATAATTTAGATTATGTTGACCCGCAGATAGCAAATTTGCTATTCGAGGTGGGTCAATCATCAACAAACATTATTTACAATATATAAAGAAAATTAAAAACTAAATAGTTAGATATTGTTAAATTATAAAGAGAAGCATAACTGGTAAATACATTAATAGTTGTTCAATAAAGTATAGAAGCAAATAAATTAGTACTGAAAGCAATCGGATCAATTTGTTTTAATTATGCAGTCCTTAAGTTTAGAGGAGATCTTTTCAACATCAAGATAAGAATCTTCATTATCTAGTATCTGAAATAAAGACGTTTTTATTTGTTTATTAAAGGAATGTTTTGATAACGTTTTGAATTCTTTCGGTATCTTATTCCAAATTTTGACACCAACACGTGAGAAAGCCTTTTTTTGTAGGTTGTCTAGAGTACTTTGTACTAAAGAGCTGCGATTTGGATGATCGAGTATTGTAGGTATGAATATGAGATGTTTTAGTAAATAGTTTCAAAATATTAATGGGAGCCCTCTGGTTGTGCACGTCAAACATAAGTTTACTTACGGCTTCATAATATAGGAACGTAACAGGCAGAATTTTTGCTTTGGCAAATAAAGGGTTGGCATGCTCTCTTCGATCGGTGAAATAGATTAAGCGCCAAACTCGCTTTTGAAGAACTAAAATCTTGTTTAAATAAGCATCTGACGCATTGCCCCAGGCAAGGAGTCCATAAGTTATATAAGGTAGAATTAATGAATTGTAAATATTTACAAGGACAGTAGAGGGAACGAAGTACCTCAGCTTTGCAATCATCCCTATTGTTTTACTTATTTTTACGATAACAGAGTCAACATGGTTTTTCCATGACAAATTTTGATCAATTAAAACGCCTAGATATTTGATATAACTTTTTTGCATTAAACTAACTCTTCGGTTTGTCTCACAATCTAAAATACCTATTTGTGGAGAAAAATGCATTTTTTTCTGACGAGGACGAAAAATTAAGAAATTCGATTTTTTTGTATTCAATGTCAACCTATTTGTAGTTAACCAGTCATGTACGTTATTCAACTCTACATTAACCGTTTGCTCGATCGCCTTAAGATTCTTATCAGCATAAAGTATATTAGTATCATCCGCAAAGAGATAAAATTTTAGTTTATCAGAACAAAGGTGAATGTCATTTATGTAAAGTAAAAATAGAAGAGGTCCAAGGACTGATCCCTGGGGGACACCACAGGGGGAGATAAATTGTGTTGATAAGTGCTCTCCAATCTGAATTGTTTGTGTTCTATTTTTTAAATATGATTGAAACCAGTCATTTATCAATCCACGGAAACCGTAAAAGTTCAATTTATCGAGTAATATTTCATGATTGACCGTATCAAATGCCTTTTTCAGGTCAATGAAGACACCGCATGAGAAGTACCGTTTATCCATATTACGTAGTATATCTTCGACAATATCAAGTACTGCATGCTCTGTGGAATGTGACTTGCGAAAGCCATACTGTGAGGAGTACAATAGGTTGTTTTTGTCAATAAATTCCTTCATCCGGTAGTACAAAAGTTTTTCAAAAATCCTATTAAAATTAGACAAAAGAGATATTGGTCGATAGTTTGAAGGGTCGGTCTCGTCGTCACTTTTATATATTGGCGTTATTTTAGAAATCTTAAGTTTTGAAGGATAGACACCAAGGATAACAGATAAATTGAAAATATGAGAAAGAACTGGAGATATGATATTGCAAGAAGATTTAAGCAGTTGTGTAGGGCAGGAGTATAAGCCACAGGATTTACTATTTGGTAGGGATAAAATTTCCTGTTTAACTTCTTCTGGTGTAATGGGTTTGAAAAAGAAGGAAGAATCAGGTGATTTCAATTTACCAAGATAACTCATATAGTTATCTTTCTTTGGCAATTTACTTGCTAGTAAATTACCAACATTTGCAAAATGCTTATTTAGAATATTTGGTAATCTGGAAGGATTTTGTGTTATTTGATTGTTATTGCTTGGGTCTTTCAGCTTCGTTAACACTCTGCTTTTTGTCCTTTGGTTATTTATTAATTCATTTATTACTTTCCACGTCTTTTCATATTATTTGTATTTTTCTCAAAGAAATCATAGTAATAACGTTTTTTACTCAAACGAATAAGGTTTGTAATTTTATTTCTATAATATTTATATTTGCTGTGTATTCCATTTACATATAGCTTGTTCCTTATTTTTTATTGATGTCCTTATTCCTTTTGTTATCCACGGTTTTGCAAGTTGTTTAATTTTACGTTTGGATAAAATTTTAACAGTCGCATGGTTATTCACGACTGAATTTAATTTTCTGTAGAAAGATGAGAAAAGTTCATCAATATTATTTGTTTTTGAGGCAATAATAGCATCCCAGTCGATCGCGGACGAATCATTATTAAATTCCTCAGAGGAGAATTGAGAGAAGTCGCGTTTTTTAATTGTTTTCTTGACAGGTTTGTCTCGCTTAGATTTCAAAATACAAAATTGAGAAAAATGATCAGAGACATCGGTAATAATGTTTCCACTAATTAGAACTTGATCAGGATTATTAACGAAAATATTATCAATAAGAGAGGCTGAGTTATTACGTACGCGTGTTGGTTTGTCAATAGTTGGAACAAGATAAAAACTCTGTATGGCCAGTAGGAAATCCTGACTATATGAAGATGATTCCGTCTTTAAAAGACATAGGTTAAAGTCACCCATTAAATAAAGTGTTTTCCCAGTGGAAGCCAGCTTTTCGATTGTATCATTCAAATATTCAATGAATTGATCTGGGGAGTTGTGTTGACGATAAATTATTCCACATATGACATTTTTTTGTTTCTCATGGGAAATTTCTATCCACAATGCTTGAAACGCCTCGCAAGAGACCCTTTCAAGCACTGTGTAATTAAGGTCTTCATTGATAAAAAGCGCGACGCCTCCTGACGCCAATGGTGTGGCTACGTATTCAAAAGTGTAACCTGGAATTTCAAAGCTAATATTACCAGTCGTTTTAGTTATTTTCGTTTCTGTAAGTCCAATAATATCAAACTGAATATCCATTTCTGATAAGTAGTTGGTTTGGAGTTTTTCGAGATTGTGATTTGAACTGATAATATTGTTATGAAAAATTGAAAAGCTCGTTTCCATCACGTCTCTTATTTGGGTATTTAGGTTTTTATTAAAATTATACGGAGAATA